>JAFFZR010003106.1:0-43690 GCA_018397195.1 Lethrus apterus
GCACGGCAATTTTATTCCTTAAGCCGCTTAAGCTTTCCTGAGTTATAATGAGTCATTTTTGTCAATGTGACGAAATTACCTATTGCTCCCTGCTGTGAACCCTTCACACCCTTTGACCGTGTTACAAAAATGTATACGACCATTTTGCTTCTTTGGTTTTCATGAGGTTGAAATAACTGTTTAAAATATCCTTCCAGCATTTCAATAGCATTCAAGCTGTCTCGCAAATTTCGACGTAACAGTCGCATATAATTTCTAAAAAGTACATTTTTGTTAATATACACAACAAAGCTTGTTCTGAATTTCTTACCTATTTTCTTCCTCCTCTAATAAAACACCAATAAAAATAGGTAAAATTTCATTATTCATATTTGTTTGTGTATTCGCGATGTAACATAACCAAACATAACGCAAACAAATGTCAAACTGGTTAATTACGACCATTATCGTAAGCTACAGGGACCCCGACCCATCATCGTTATATTTACGATTATCGAAGCCAAATCGAAGCGAGTTAACAGACTATCGTTAGCTACGTGAACGCACAGAATTGCAATTTGCCTATAGGATCATAAACGCACTACGATATGATCGTAAATGTCTTACAGACATGCACAGAATCGACCCATTAGGCATATTAAATTTATTATTCTGTAATGAATTGTTTGTTACAGATTTATGTTATTTATGTAGTAACGATTAACGTAGGACAAAATCGTAGTTTCTTTTTTTAAATTCATAATAAAATTATGTTTAACGCTTGCTATACTCGTTTTATTTAATTTATTTTTTTGAAATATTTGGTAATTGTTTGGTGCTACAAACAACGATATGACAAAATTCATATATCCTGAATCATAATAATAAATTTTTGTGCAATATTGATTATTTTACGATACTTTTAAACTGAAAAATATTTTTTACATTTATAAATAGCTTAAAGATAATATAATAATATTATGTCGGGGAACATTGAAGTAACACAAATTTTAGAATACATGAATTTTAAACAGATCCTTTTTAAATACGGTCAACCCTTCCGTTCATTTTAATCTCGACGTGCGTTTTATTGGTACGACATTTCGATTGACCATGTTTGTACATATAGTTGAGCAATGAAATATTTACTTAAAACAAGAATTTTGTTTTCTCCGTTTATAGAAAACATCCAATTTTGATACGTAGACAGATAGATAGATAGATAATATTTCTTCTGTTAAGTGTCCCCCACCGGCGAATGAAGGCGAACGCGTTCCTTCGCTCCGGATGCCGAAAATGAACTTATTTAATTAAATGTCGTTTGGTGCGTTTCGTCGGCGATTCAGTTGACAGGTAGACAAATTGACTGAAGACGAGGATCGTAAATTAACATTTAAAGCGTTGTAAAGTGGAAAGGTAGCGGATTAAGTTTTCCAACTATTCCGAGACTCTTTGCGCCGTGACAATTGCGGCTATTGTTAGCTTGCGCTAACAAGGTTGTTGTAAAAGTCCATCCGCTTTTTACGTCGAAAATAAATCAATAATGCGGCAAATGCAAAACCGCGAATTCTTGCAGCTCTATTTTCCTGCTGGTTTACTAATTTGTTCTAAGAAACGAAAATTAGTTCTTGTTTGTCGTATTAACATACCTATTACTCGAGTACAAATTAATTTTCTAATTAAGCCATTGTTTGAAGAGACTTCGTTGTTGGTAAGTTGTTGTTCAACTAGACAGCCATAGTTTGTTATTTTTTCCTTTCTTATTAATGTATTTATTCACATAGCTATTACATTTATATGTTACACATGGTGAATTGTGAATAAGTTTCTTCTTTATTATTGTTACCGCTTCTTTGGTTGGAAAGGCTGTCCACGTCCACGTCAAAGCTAGCTAGTTTATATCTGCCGTTTTTTGTCATTTCGACGAAATTGTTTACTTTTGTTGTTTTTTCTTCCAATTCTTCCATTTTATGTCTTCATTTGATTCTCTAATATAAACATTAATAAGTTACTTTCAACATTTAAATATTCGTCATCTGCCAATGTCGGGCATTTTTTAAATATTGGGTTTGTTAAATCAGCCGAGTTTTCTAAAATAATTCCCGTGGATAAATTATTAACTTTTTTATTCAGACTTCGACGGCAACGATCGGACTTTTCGTCATATCAAAAGACAATCTTATGCATTTGAGATCACGTTTCAACATGATTACATTATATGTATACAGTTGCACGATATAATTCCAGTCCTTCCTATAATAGTCCCAAAGTTACTTGATTATGAGCGTTAATTATCCATCAAATAATCATATCATTGTTCCGTTGATATAAACGATTTATTTTGTTGTTATGAGCGTTTGTTTTACATGTAGTTCATCCTCGTTTAACTTGTTGAAAACATTTTTCTCCTCGTTTTATTTTCCGGCAGGGTTCGTATTTGCATCCCAAAACCCTGTTAGCGGTTTCGCAATGAGTGTACGATTTAGCGTTCGCGGTTTTCCCGAAGCACAAAGACGAGTTATTTAATACGTTTGAATAGAAAGCTACGTCGATTGATTTAACGCCGGATTTATGTTTTAACGAGCGCATCATAGGTTTTTATAGGGGTTGTATAAAGTGTTTTGTATCGATTTAAACTACCATATCGTTGCAATTAAATAGTTTCTTTCTTAGTGGAAATGAATTGGAAATTAAATAAATAAATTTAAATGATAAGAATATTCTTTCTTGTGTTGGTAACTTGGAAAGTCTTTCTGGTGCGATATTTTCTAATCACTATTTTTTCTTTAATGGAAAGGGGCCAGCATTTAAACAAGTCAGGAGACATCAACAAAAAAATACTAAGGATGTCAGTCATTTTTTTTTGCATGTGAAATTAAACGTATCATTTAATTTTTGAGTTCGTTTGTAATCCAACTCAACTGATTGTCTAGACACAGGACGACTTAAATTTAATGTGTTATAGAACTTTAATCCACATTTTGTCAGTTATCTTCGTAAATGAACTTATTTCGGAGGCAAAGTTTTTCTGGTAAAAAATTTTTGCAACTGATATCTCTTTGTATAACATCTGCGGCCATGCAAATGCGAGGAAGATGGAGAAAATGACCGAGAGCGAGAATATGTGTTTCGGCTAGTCGTTACGGAACACATGCGGTGTCGTTTATTGCGTTGCGATAATATCGATCTCTGACCCTCGTTAATCTGCACTACTTAACTTACAAACGATGAGCAATTTCCCTATTGCTTGTGAAATGTCAGCAGTTTACATTAATGTGTTCAAATTAAAATTGAAAAAAACTGTTGGTTTTTTTGGGCGTGGTTCACAAATTATGAATGTTAAAATGTAAAATACGAAAAAAATACTTAGTTTCAAATTCAGGAGGAACCTAACAACAACAGAAAATAGCAAATTTTGACTTAAATTTCATTTTAGAAATAAATTATCCAGAGATGTATTAAAAGCGTTTTTTCGCGACTTCCCGTTTATTAAACGAGAACAGAATTTTTGTAACCGCAACGTTTTCGCGTCTTAACGAGAATAGGGGAATACAATTATGGCCGGTTATGTTATTTGTAAGTTTTTTTTTTAGTACCTTCTTATTTTAGAGGTAATTACTGAAAATGTCATTGGCGGTAATATTCCACGATATTATGCTCGATTTTGATTCGGTAGAAGTGTTACATTTTTTACATTTTTCCAATGCTAAGAGAAATAAAATACTAAAACTTGGAGAAAACTATTTTCATCCTGTGATAAATCACAATGACTGGCTAGACAAGTATCAGGAAATAACATTTTTCCAATTAAAGTAAGGTTAAAATTTGTTTTCCCGCCGAGCAATGTATAACCGTTTTATTTTCGCGAGAAAAGACCGTGAAGTGCCGATGACAAACCTCTATGTTGAGTGGGGTATAACCAGGGTATAACCGCTCAATTAAAAACGGGAACAAACGGGAAATCGCGAAAAATCGCTTTAAATAATAATAAGATAATTTAAATTTTCATGTGAACAATATTAAGCATTAGCAATCAAAGAATTGATGAATATCATGAAAATTTATTGTGTATAACGTGGTGTATTGTAATGTGCGTAGCGGTAACAATATGAATTTAAAAATACCTTTGTGGAACCATCAAATCACAAATCCGTGTAACTGAAAAGACTGGACAACATTCAAATAACATTTTCATCGTCAAAAAGTGGGTTTTGTAAATTAATTGGATGCGGCAATCGGAAGCACCGATTAAAATATCCACACTTTTATCAGTACGTAAATATATTTGAAGAATTTCTTATGAAATCATTATCACGCGAATGAAATCATCATCCATCCTGTGATGAATATATATTTAACTTTTTATGCTTGATTTCTACGCGTAATTTCTTAAATTTTGGCATTGTTAATTCCTACTGTTTACCTGAAATTGTGATATAAATGGAACAAATACGCTCTCTTCGAAAAAAAGAATATATATATTAAAAATGACTAACTTGTCAAGAAAGTTGCGCATTCTCATTAATTCCAAAGTCTAAGATGTATTGACAAAGATATGAACTTTATCTAAAAATTCTAATATTTATGTAATACTTTATCTTTACTCGTGAGCAATCAATCAATAAAAACTAAATAATTGTAATAAAATATATTTATATCGTAAAAAGTGTTGCTGTTGCATTTTGTTTTATTGGCGTTTCAAAACTGAACAATAAATACATGTATGTAGATTCTCGAACCGTTAAAACCAACGGGCAAAATCCAAATTTCAATAAACATGAAAAAAGCAAATGATTAACGCTGAACGCATAGAGGTAAAAGTCGACAAATGCAAATAGTTTTCAACCGGTAACTAATGTAAACGGTATATTTCATTAAACTCGGTATTGTTCCATTTTCAAAGCTGTCATTAATAAAGTTATTTGAAATAGTGAATTATCTTCGGGCCGCAAACACAACGAACACATATGCACTGCAATCGTTAATTGCAGTTTCACGCTGTCCGTGCGTTCTAATTGTATTCGCCATTGTCCGTCGGCGAATGAAAGCCGTTCGATATCGTGCTGAAACTATTTCTGAAGTGGAAAACTATTCCGTTCTACGATGACGTTTCGATCGCTTCGATCAATTGGAAGCATCGTTGAATTTGTTTGTGTGAGATGTGTAAAGTTTAGAAAAGTTGTTGCGGAGGAATTAGAATTATAACGTAATTACAGAGTGCGTTAGGCCAAGCGCACACGCATCGATTTCGATCGTACGGAAAAATATTGTACATTTTTTTATCATGTGTGTTACTTGCGCATCGTATCGTGTAGAGTTCGAAGCTTGTGCACGCTCCTATGCTCTTTTTGTTCCACTGAAAGAATTTGATCGTACGATATTTTTCCGTACGATCGAAATCGATGCTTGTGCGCTTGGCCTTATTTGTTGGTTTTCTTTACTAATACAGGGACCTCTACCCGTCATCGTTATAATTACGATTATCGAAGCCAAATCGAAGCAAGTTAACAGGCTATTGTTACGTGAACGTACAGAATTGCAATTCATCTGTAGAATCGTAAACGCACTACGATATGATCGTAAATACCTTACAGACATGCACAGAATCGACCCATAAGATACTTTTATAAATCAGTGAAGTTGTCAGCATTTTTATATAATTGATTTGCTGTTGCCAAATAATTTTTTGATGCCGATATACAGTGCCCCCGGATAGAGTTCACTATAGTTTTAATCGACAAAAAGTGTGAGAATTTAATTTTTATGTTTTGGGATTCCGCCCTGCTTGGTCTGAAAAGAATTTTAAGCAGATTTTTAGTTATTTAAAAATTAAGACAGCCATGAAAAATGTGAAAAAGATATTTTTTCTATTCCCGTTTCTAAAATATAACTTCACACATTGATAGAAATGCGTGATGTTTGATTTCTAATACCGGTGCGTGAAATACAATGCTAGCACATTTTTTGGCACAGACGAAAAATTCATAGATATCTGTTCTTTAGTAACAAATTTTTTATGACGTGAAACTCAATCATTCTCGTTTTTTTTTTGCATATTTTTAAATCTATAGCGAACTCTGTCCTGAGACGCATTGTATTATGTATGATTTGTGACAAAAAATATTATTATTATCGTTAGTGATTTTGATTAAACTGCGAGTCGGTAACGTTGCATTTAATTTTAATACGTATGTACAGGTGGGCAAATGTCGATGTTTTAATAGGGAATGGTGAATTCAATGGTGAAAACCAAAGTTGGTTATCGTCTATTGTTTTCAAATTATGGGCAAAAAATCGATTTTTCCAATTTTCGTTTTATGGCTACATCTTGATTATTTGGGATAATGAAGGAAAATAATGTTCACGTTCTTCAGGCACTTTTTTATAAGAATGCAGTGGCGTTGTTATTTTTTTGAAAAAGTTCTCAAAATTCGAGTTGTGACATTAAGTTGTAATTTTTTATATGGAACTCATAGTTGGCTTAACTAAAAAGAGAATTTTATTCCCTTTTCAACAATATATAACATGTATGGTCAATTATTAATTTTTATACAGATATTTCAAAAATTCATATTTTTCAAGGTCAGATGTTCATTTTCGCGTAGTAGGCGAATAAAGTTTAATATATTACAATGTTTTATTCAAAGTAACAATAATTCTGAAGCTGCAAGTCAAACATAAACGCCAATTTCTTTCTTTAGTGACACATTATAAACAATTTTTACCTTGCTTCCCTCTCACCACTCCAAAGTTCGAAGAACTTATCAGGACTGAGAGGGAGGGGTTTTGTTACGGCCACGACCGTCCTACAGATATTAAAGCCTATTTCGTCATACGTTGCAAGGATTAGTGTAACGTGGAGAACCTAATCAGAATAATAGTCGGTCGGAAGGCCAATTCAAAATCACAAACATTGAAAATTTATATCTGTGGTACCTATAAGTTTACAATGTCCGCCATTAAGACTTGAACACAGGACCTTGAGGCCTATTCACTAAGCCATTAGACCAACAATCCAATAATATAACACCATTTAAAAATACTAATAATCATATGAACGAACTAAGAGAAAATGTTATATAGTGTGTTAATTCTGTATCAACGTCAGTGTTTCAAAGCGATGTCAATTGTGTGTTGCAAATGAGACGTCTATTTGAATATTCAGTATAAGTCTGACCTTAAAAAATATGAATTTTTGAAAAATCTATGAAAATTAAAAATTGGCCTTACATGTTATATATTGTTGAAAGGGGAAAAAAATTATCTTTTTATTTAAGCCACAGCCAACTATGAGTTCCATATAAAAAATTTATAACTTTATGTCACAATTCGAATTTGGAGAACTTTTTCAAAAACCTAATAACGCCACTGCATTCTTATCAAAAAAGTGCCTCAAGAACATGGAAATTATTTTCCTTCATTTTTCCAAATAAGCAAGATATAGCCATAAAACGAAAACTGAAATAATCGATTTTGTGCGCATAACTGGAAAACAAAAGACGATAGCCAACTTTGGTTTTTACCATTGAATTTTTCTCCAAAAACGCGATCGAGGATGGTAAGGTAACTTTTTTGTATCTCTTATGGTTATCGAAATTCTGTATTAAAACATCGAAATTTGCCCACCCTGTACATGTATCAAACCAGCACAGCACTTTGCATTTTAAGTATCGTAATACGTCATTTCGTATGCGTTTCCCGTTTGCATGGGCAAAGCTGGACGAGTTTAAGCACGTATAGATATTACATATCTGAGTCATATCGATTATCGTTTCTCATAACGTGTCATACTCATAAGTCATAACTATCGCTTGTAACGGAACGCGTACGCGGCCAGTTCCGGATTAATACCTAGGCATCACGTCGCGTCTACCGGTAGAAGTAATTTCGGCGATAAAATTCACGAAAAAAACTGCTTTGCGTCTGCGAATCCGTCTTCGTATGCCATAATAAAATATTTCGTCGTAAATATGTCATTATCGCAGCGATCTTATTTTCCAGCCCGAGTGTAACATATGAAGTAATAAATTTAACGTCGTAACATCACCCCGTCCGTGCTTTTGCTTCGAACGATTTTTTTAATGCACACGTTATAATTTATGAAGGAGATTACTGGGTTAAGCGCAGGATATTACGTTTTTGCCGAAGCATGTAGTTGTATTTTTCGCTTTACGTCGATATGTTTTAAAAAATAAGCAAATGAGTTTTTAAAATTAAGTGGTTGGTTTGGCTTTTAAAAATCGCACTGTCCGGTAAATTGTCCTAAGGATTTAAGTTTATTGATTTTTTTCTCATATTTTCCATTTTTGTGCGTTGTATTCATTACAAGTTTAGTGATGGCGTTTGTTACTACACGAAGCACTATTCAGGTTATGTCAAAACACCGCTTCGAATTAACGACGTACCGCTTAAAACGTATTCGCAAACTTCCTCTTCCACTTGAACATTAATTACAGACGAACTACGAAAGAAAAAGCACTTAAAATGCTGTGCGTGAAGTTTGCAAATTTAGAAATCTATGGCATTCGGTCGTAAGTTGGAAGTCTTAATTTATTAACTTAGGAAAGTTTAAGGGCCAGGAAATAGATGGTAAACGTTGAAATCAACAAAGACGTGTTTTACGCCGTCAGAAAATGATAAAAATGAATGGTATGTTTATTTTTCAACTTTGCGCGGATAAAACGCTCCATAAACTTTTGAAGAAAATGAATCGACGTGTAAAGTGTAATAAATAGTTGATGTCATGTAGTATTTAAGAATGGCTTTGTTGTGTATTTATATATTCATACGCTATAGATATTTTTTGTCCTGACGTACTCCTATCCTACCCTGAACACATTCACCGCAAGAAGCGTGGAACAGTAATGGATAATGGACTTTAAATTGGGGTGGTTTATCAAAACAAATTTTCTAGACTCCTTAGTCCAAAAAATTTAATAAAATAATAATCAACTATCTTTTAAATTTTATAATAGTAAACGATATCTTTTATTTATGTACTAGTCCATTGACTTCAAGTCATTGGCATTTTCAGCATTATTATTTTTTTTTCAATTATTTTTCGGTATCAAAATGTCTATTCAATTTACGTACTATTTTTGGTGATTTTTATACCATAGAAACCATCTTTGTGGTATTTTAAATCATTTCGGAACGATTCAATGCATTCGAACCATTCTTCGCTGCTGTAACGTCACGTCCGTGAACATTTTCAAAGCGAGAAACTTCGTTCAATGCGTTGTGCATTTCTTTTGTAGTTTCCACCCTAAATTTCGTAAATCGCATGTTTGCCAGCTCGACGTCCTTTGTTGCAGCGCAGGTGTAGTACTTTAAAATCCCCACGACCAAAGGGCTGCCACTTAGTGTTTGGAAACGCTTTCATGCAATAAATATCTCCCTATAAGAAAGTGTACCGGATTATGTTCGCGAAACTTGAAACTTGGCCAGCATTTGGATTTAATTAAATTTGTGAAAAAATTTGCATGACAATCGAACGATGACGATGTATTAGTTTAGAGGTTAAAAGATGCGGAATGAAATAAAGATTAGATGAATGATCAAATAATGATAAAGTTAAGATGGCTTAAGCATTGGTTTTTTTTATTGTTGTCATATGCATAAAATCTTTCAGAAAAGCTGTTGATATTGCGATAGCGTATAATTTTTTTTTATATTTTCCAGATTTATAAAATTCTTAATTTTTTTCCCCAAACTTCGCAATGTATTTTTCGAACGACCCACTTTGTATGAAATTCTTCTGACACGAATTTATAAAATTTCGTATTCGAATCTTCTACGTTGCGTGCAAAATATTGGAAGATAATGGAGTTTTTGTTTTATGATTGAATCGTCAACCGATCTGTTCGCGATTGTTGACGTTTGTGAACACTAACGAATAATATGGAATACTTATAAAAACAGGAAAATTTTCAACGAACTTTAAGATTTAAATATGTAACTATACGAAAACATTTAATGCATTATTATTTGATAAGAAACAGAATTTTTAAATCTATATAACGCTTTCTAGTACAGGTAGAATAACAAAAAAAAGACAATACAGGTGATTATGCAGTAGACACACTATTTTATTCAGTGTTAGCCTTTAGCCCAAACCTAAACCTAAACCTCTAAAACGATTGTTCCATTTTCAATTTAAGTCTTTTTTTTTTTAATGGGCATTCTGTTCTAAGTGCGGTCCTGCGTTCTTTAGAATGCACGATGAGTCTACGTTATTTTCACATTTTACTCAAAACTAAAATATTTTTTGGATAAGGTCAGTTATCACGTGTTAGAATAATGTTATCTATTTCACAATTAATCTGTATAAGTTAAGATCTACAAGTCTTCGTGGGCCTGGGCTTCAAGTCTCCTCACTATCACTATCACTATTTTTTAATATAAATTTGTTCCTAATACGTTCACTTAGTTCAATTATTTCCCCAATACATTTTAATGCGATGTAATTGAACAAATAAAATTTCTATGCGGCCTGGATATGTGGCAATATATTTAAACGTGCACATTAAATTCATATTGACCAATTTTATGCAAGTGCAGCGGTTCGTGTCACGTATGTTAAACATTTCGTATACACATCGTACGTAATATTTGTTGAAATGTGCGGCTCGAAATGAAAATCCTTAAAAATCGACAGAAAAATTTATTTTTATTTCTGTAACTCTTGTAAATCAATTTGAAATGCCTCCATACGTTCCGGAATGTGATAGGCCAACAAAACAGATGTTTTACGATTTGATTTTTCCATATTGGTATGAACAATGAAATTGAATGACTCCCCTTTTAGCTATTTTACTGAAAAACATATTTGCTTTTTTTTAATTTTATGACATCGGAAAACTGACTTGTTGGATGTATGAAAGAAAATGACATTGATAGTCAAATTTGACTGTTTATCAATTTTTATGGCGATCCACAATTTTACTTAACCATTAGTTTAGTTTAAACAACGAAGTGCCCAACTTTTTTGTAGAATTATAAAAATATATTTACAAACATTTATTTGCAGTATTATTACAAATTTTGTAAACTGTTCGAGTAAATTGTTTTAATGATACAAATGCATAATGGAGTTCATGTTGGCTTTTTAAATCAATCCGAGCACACAAAATATTAAAACCTGAAATCCTGAAAGAATAAACTATTATATGGCGGCGGCGCGACATGGCTTCAGTGATCGATTTTAGAAAGGTGGGGGACGGCAGCGGCGGCGTCGAAACGAGCCCGGCATTTGAACAAGCGTCGCGACGCTACACAACGTCAACTTAAATGTCAAGCACGTAACGCCTAAGAACCGTCAACACATGTGTATTGTGCCTAAACAATAAGCGGTTATCATAGACGTCTCGATCGTTCTCCCTCTTCCGTAAACGCGCTTCAGTGTTCGAAACCGCTGTCAGAATGTGAATTTTGTGCCGTCGCCGTGGATATCTGTCGCTCATGCTGTTTTACTCTCACATTTCTCGTGCCCATATTCACCTGGTAGATGATAGTTGATAGTTGTTTTAATGGCGGAAAATCAGATTGCACAGGTAATTTTACACATTAACGTATCTCAAGCACATTGATCTAGTATTTATGCGAACGATGTTTATAATTTTGTACGTTTATGTTTTTCAAATTATTCCGTGTATGCATAACAACGTAATTTGTCTTTGCAGCAAAATTTCTGGTTGTAACGTTTATGATATACTAGGACAAGTAGAACATTACCGAAACAACATTAATGGTCGTACTTCAATCTACTAAGTAATAAACCAGTAACGACCAAACTTACTCTACTTATACATATATGACAACAATAATGATGAATGTGTGTTTTATTGACACACTATGCATTGTACGATTAATGACTAATGTATAACCGCAGATGAAAGCACTTTTATTGCAATTCGACATTTTAAAAGTTTATTGTTTTAAGCATCATTATACAGTGAGATCGAAAAAAAGATTAGTCAAAGTAAGCCATGAACAAAAATCAGCATGTCTTTACTTAAACCACTATTTATTTCTTAACGTCAAATTGACGTTTGTCAAAACAAATCAAAGCTTTTCTTGAAGAATTCTATTTTTGAAATGGAAATGAAACAGGAAACGGTACATGGCAATATTCTTACGTTGCCTGTTATGAAGAATTTCAGGAGCACTTTCCTATTGAACATTTTTGACAAACGTTAATTTGACATTAAGAAATAAATAGGGGTTTAAGTAAAGACATGTCGATTTTTGTTCGTGGCTTACTTTGACTAATTTTTTTTCGATCTCACTGTATTAAACATTACATATGTGCATCATATAAATAAATTTTATACACATTGTATGTACAATTGAATGCGGCGTGGCACAATTACATTACGTAGTTTATAAACCGGAAGTTATTAAACTAAACAAAAACATATCATTTTTATTTTAGGTTACAAACGTGATCTGCTATTTTATTTTTGCTGTTTCAAGGCGTTCTTTGCAAGCAAGTAGCGCCCCTTGCGACTAGATAGCTTATATATTTTTTAAATAACTACATATTATTAATAATAATAATGTCCCCAAATACAGTATAAAAAATAAAATGAAAAAATATATAACTAAATATATAATAAATAACTAAAATAAAAACCATGATATGTAATAATTAATAAATATGTATTTATTAAAATATTCTTATACACAAGTTTTTTATTGGTTACATGCTCACAAATAATTACGTAGACTATATTTTCAAGCAATTACAACGAACAATTTTACATTAATCAAAATTTATTTTATTTAAAATATCGATCGCCCATGGATTGATAAAGATTCAATGCGTCCCGGAGTGAATTTAAAATTGTGGGAATAATTTATTTTAGTTATAGGTCACTTCCTGCACAAATACTAACCCGGAAGTTTCGCATGGAAAATAAAATGTTTATTGATTGCCTTGATTAGTAATTGAACGATTGTGATCTGTTCGTTTGCTGAATTTTTCATCCAAAATTGTTTTGTTCGGATGGGAATTTGTATGTTTCATTACGTCCGGAGGGAAACATCGGAAAATGTAAATTGCAAAGAGCAAAAAGTACAATTCAGTGCGTCCGATTACAACAATCGACAGGTTCGGCTTGGTGAGTTAGAAAAAAACACACAGATTGTGATCACCCAAATGTTTTTTGTAAAGAGGTTTTCGTCAAGGTAATGGTTGTGCTCAATGATGTGTCGCGTCCTTTTTACCATAAATAATGACTAATGACACACTGAGAACTTACATTTACAGGAAACTTTATTGATCAAATACGCTTTTCGCATAAAATGTGCGAAATTGAGTCACTTTATGTATATAATTTTTGCTCGTTGTTTTGATGAAAATAAAAAATAAAACTGAAAGTTCAATAATCGCGATGGTGAATGCACGTTATTAAAAAATAGGAAAAGCTCAGCGATAGACGAAGAATCCACGAAAAAATATTAAAAGAATCCATGAAAGATACAACATGAACACAAACAAATTTCAGACTTAAGGAAATAAATGAAGAAATCTTGTACCTGATATACACATCGGACCTTCTTACATCGAATTTTACCATAACAGGCACATTTGCAGATGGCCGTTATCTTAGCTGAAGATCCAGCAATAACTTCTGCAAACCTTCAAGACCACCTCTTACACATAGGGGAATGGATTAAAAGATGGAAAATTAAAATTAATGAAAGCAAATCACAACATGTAACCATTGGAATGTAAAAACTGATTGCTGTTTGATAAAAGAGAAAAACAATTAACAACGGGAAAATTTTCGGAATTTATATCAGAAGAAGAAAAAGTGAGAAAATATTTACCTAATTAGAGTCGACAAGAACATAAGGGTAACGAAATGGAAATTAAAGCTTGGCACGGAGTAATAGAGAAAGGAATTATCGCTAAATTAGAATCGTTTATGTCGAGTGCCCGGTACCATGCCAGATATCTATCCAAAACTGATCACGTGACGCAAATTTAATTGTTCACAGATTATGGTTATAAGCTTCTTTGACGTAAATTGCATGGAATTAGCCAGATAGCCCCGTTTCGGTGTGCTAGTCTCGGCAGTCGTTGTAAATATTTAATTTCACATG
Organism: Lethrus apterus; assembly: GCA_018397195.1. Lineage (NCBI taxonomy): Eukaryota > Metazoa > Arthropoda > Insecta > Coleoptera > Geotrupidae > Lethrus > Lethrus apterus. Next base: position 14,089 of record JAFFZR010003106.1, read on the forward strand.
AAATGCAATATGAACATCTAACTCACGTTGTTTCGTTTTAAATTTCTGCGAAAATTTACGGTACTGATAACAATGTATTAGTATAATAATAATAATAATAATCAATAGTTGGTATAAGAAGGCTTTATATAGCACGTAATAATTGAATTTAACAAAAAACAAACGATATTATATTTATTCTCACCGTTTTATTTTCAATTTTTCCAAAAATATTTTGTCCTTGTACATTTTTTCTTTCTTCAGTTTTCATTTCTTATTCATTATTCCACAATTTATCTAAACCCCAAATCTAAACCTTTACACAAAACGTATTTTTCTTCTATCTGTAAAAATTTTATTTCGCAATGGACATTCCCATTTATTCGCCTTTATCCACAATAGCTCCACTGTTGCATAAATTCTTCGCTATTTTGATGCATTTTCTTTGTACGCTCGATCTTTTTCTGATCATAATGTAAAAATGTTTTTTATAAAAAGAAGAAAAAAAAATCACGTTTCATGCGAGCCTCTACGTACGTCACTTTCAATTTCATCTTTGTTGTTTTAGTTCAAGTTTCTGTTTAAAACTTGTTTTATAACCTTTGATTGAGTGTTTTCAGTAATCGGATTTTTGACCCTCCCAAGATGAATGGATAACAATTCATATTTAATTCATATTTCCGTGTTAATTTTCACTTATTTCTCTGACTAACAAGTAATTCGATACAGACGTTTATCTCATGTTTGTGCTTTATTGTATCGTTATGTTAATGAAATTTAACATTGATAGGAAATGTACTACATGCAGCAAACTATGAGATTTGCATGTTTATCGACTCGAAACGTCAACATCAATTTCAACCTCATGTATTACACTTATTGGTATTTCCATTCATTATTGCCATAAGTAATTTAAATGGAAGGGTAAAGGAGTGGGAGCGTTCGATAAGCAATTTATGAGATCAAAGGGCACAATTCGCAAGCTTTCGAATATTTGGTGGATTTCTGAATTTATTGTGGACAATTTACAATTTCTATTTCCTACCTGCGAACTTATTTAATACAGCGGATGCTCGTTTGCACGAATCGATAGCGCGGAGGTGCGATTTGTGAAAGCTGGTATTATTTTGGTGGGTGATGTGCCGTGAGAGCTCGAATGGAAAGTTTTATTAAGAATATATTCGATAACAATGACGGTTGGGTAATTCGATTTTTAATAGTTCAAACGAAATTATCTGCTAAGTTAATTTAATTGTCGTTCGGTGAAACAACCAACTTTATACAGCGCAAACTTTTAATGAGCTAACACGCCTTATACGTTAATAAACCAATGAAATTCCTTGCTGATAACTTAACACATAAAACGTCACGCAAAATAGCAGTAAGTGCAAAAGTTTATAAAATTCTGGGAGATGGCTCAACGAATGCATTCTTCACATTTAAATTAAAAATAACGAAATCATTAGTACATACAACTAGTTCCCTAACCATTGGCGAGACTAGGGGTCACTCATACCTTTTTATCTGGAGTATTCCTGCCATAAAATGAAATGACTTAAAGATGCAGTGGCGCAACAATATTTTTAATAATAATATGTGTAACAAGAACACGATGCGATTAAAAACATTTGCCGATTATGATATTGTGAAGTGATTTCCGCTTGTTTCTGTTTACTTATCTCGTAACTTTTAACGCAAGTTGTAAATCATTTGTGCAGATATCTCGCCAATGGATAGCGAACTAGATTATACAACTACAAAAAATGCATCATTACCAACAGCCATTTTTACGACATAAATGATACAAAGTGTACATTAAAATGAATAATGTAAATGTCGCGATTCTTGTTGGACTGATTTTCAGATCGCGTCCATGTTAATGTTTTTGTCAGATTGTAATTAAATTTTGCAAACGGCATAATATTGAGCTCGAATGTCAGCTCATATGAATGCATTAATTAGTTCGTCGAGTTTTGTTTTTCGAAATTTGAATTACAATTGTTAAAATATTCCTACACAATCTCCTTGCAAAAGTAATTTCTTGTGTATTAAAGCCTTCGGGCAACGCCGTTGATAATTTAGTCCACTATTTGAGGTGTTTGATACCTTGGAGGTTTTGTAAGATCCCAAAATTTTATTACAAATTTATTAGAAAATCTTCTATGTACGTGTAGATTAAAATCATAAATTTTTCATATAAAACAAATGCAGTTATGATAAAACGTGTTATCTTCGGAATGGAAAGCACGTGACGTCAAAAGTTAGTAATTTATCAACTTTATCCCATCGAGGTCGGACTACCCGGCTTAGAACTGTAATTACGTATTAGGACAATGTGTTAACACGATTACTTCCGAGTACACCGTTCGGCGATTATCTCGCAACTTCTCATTGCTAAGTGGTCTTGTAAAGACGGACCGCCGCGGCGGTCCGCCTATACTTTCCCGGCGCGCCAGGAAAGTATCCCATAAAATCGTGCAATTGTGTAAACGTCTCACAGTTTGTGACAACCCCACAATTTATCGCTGAAAATGGTGGATAACTGGATAAATGGATAACGCAGGCTTTCGCGCCCTTTGTACGCATTTCTTCCGGGTTATGCCGTATTTCAAAGTTATGTATACGTTTTCGTACATTTATTTATTATTCTGAAAAAAAAAATGATCCTAACATTATGGCACTGATAAAATATTCAAGTTAGACTCCCGCCGTAAAAGTAAAAATGCAATATATTTAATGGAAATGATAACATGATAAGGTACTTGTTCTGCATCCCCTGTGAGTTCTCATGCCTCAAGACTTTTAAATATAATCCCTCAACTTTGCGATAAAAATAAATATTTTAGTTTCAAATTTAATGGAATTAATTTCATTAAATGAAAAATGTTGAAATAATTTGAATAATTTGTAAATTGTACATAAAACATAAATAATCAGTTGTACAATTTATTAATTGTTTTTGCGATTATGTACCATTAGTCTTCTGCCGGTGCTTTTATTCATTACCATCGTCGTAATAAATTACAAACTGGGAAAACGAAAAGCCTGCCTCGAACGTTAAGATCGCGAATTAATAACTTTAAAGTTAATAGAGCCAGCCGCAAGTTTAAAAGATTGAAACTTCTAATCTGAAGGAACGGTATCCTTCGAAAAGTTTCCTGCACTTAACGAAATCCAACGTTCAGCACACGTAAGACCCAGCCAGCATTCGGAAGTTTCATACGTCTGTATCGTACTTACCCCCCCATCCCCAATCCCCAATCCGCGGCCTTATTTTACAGTGGACTTTGTTTTTATTCGCAAATTGTCTTTTTTAAAAATGTGAGGGAAATTCTCAGATTTAATTTTTTTTACTAAATTTGCGAACGTTGCGTTTGATAAACACAAACAAACACTCGAATGACGGTCTTATGAAAGCTCTTTCCTTTTATAGGAACACTCGAATGTAAAGTACGCGGTTGTCGTAGTAACGAAGGTCCAACCTTAACCTATGATTTCCGTTCTTAGGGTGCAAGAAAAAAATCAATAGTTAGGAAGGAATTTCCTGGACTTGGCCAATTTGTTAAATAAATCAATTGGTCGGGAATGAGTTTGAAAATTTTCGACGGGAGTAGTTTTAGAGTGAACTTTTCCTTAATTTCAACTATTTATATATAATTAAATTAATTACTATTTAATAAATAAAGAAGAAAAAGGTTGGAAACGCGAAAATTTTATCACAAAATCACTCTTTTATAAAAATTCGTACGTATATTAAAAAGTTCTCTGTCAATAAAATGAAATAAAAGAGAGTTTTTTAATTTTTACATTCTCAAAAATTTTATTGGCAAGAGCGAAAAAAAGTTTACATTCGTGTAGATCACAATATCTCATCGGAGATGATTGATTAATTGAAACAATTTGTGTAACAATTAAATTCGGCCACTGACACCAGATGGTTCATAGCATACTTGTTGATTATATTACTACTTCCCTAACTTAATAATCTCACACAGTAAACGTGTTACGTTAGTCACCGTGGAAATTTGATCGCTAAAAATATGTGCGAGGAATCCTAAGTACAACTCAACCATGAAACGAATGTTTCATTATGATCTCGTTACTACATAATTGCATTGTTTTTTTTTTTTTTTTTAAAGTCGATCGCTAACCATTAAAAGATAGTGGCGACATCTGCGCGGCGCCTCAGCAGTGGCACATTTTTTTCATAGAAGGAATTTACGTCGATAAATAATCCACGTTTTGACGGCGCGACGTTCATTTATACGACGTTGTAAATCAATTCTCATAGATCACTTCGTCCGTTTATATTCGGTCGCGATGTCACTATTCAATTTATTACATAAATATATTTTATTACATAAATATATTTTATTACATTTTCGAGTTTTTATTGGTTGATTGTTCAGGAGTAAAAAAGATAAGTATAATTTTCGTTTTTTGGAATATCGTCGTTTTACAGGAAAATATGAGAAATGCATAAAAAGTCAGTGGTCACTATACCTATTATTTACATTTACATACTAGGTATATAGATATTGAGCGAGATCTAACAGAAATTTGAGATGCATTTTCGACCTTAAAAACAAAAGAAGATGCTTAATTTTCAATTTCACCATGAATTCGTCATAAAAGGCAGGAAAAAATTTGCATTGGTTCGTGTTCCTGTAGTAATAATACCCTGAAGTTACAACATTCTGCACATACCTAGATTGTAAATTATTTCGCTACGACTAGATAGCAGCAATTTTAGCAACAGGAATTAAAATGATGCAATCAAATGATTTAGAGAATGGGGACGTGGAAACGCATCGACCATGACGGAGAGATTCCCAACAATGAAAATATCGAACAACAGTCTTATAATGGACGGGCAAAGTAAATACAACTGACTACAAGGGTACTTTGCAGTCAGCAATAACAGGCAGTGCCACTTTACACACGAATGGGATGTCTCAACAGCGATTCGTTACAGAGAAGTCATTTATTGAGTTCACAAATGCCAAATGAAGTAGGTGAAATAGGTACACGTATTTTATTCAAATAGGGTGTTACTGGTTTTTAAAAAATTAAATTTAAAATGCAATTTAAAAAAGTATGTGATAATAAAGAATATTCCTGCTTCACATGAATGTCGTGCATCATTTTGCTGAAGTAATCTACAATATCATCCAACGTTTTGAAATAAAAATAAATGGCACTGCTCTTAAAAATGTTCACTTCGTGCAACATCTTGAGTCTCCTACGTGACAATATTTAATTGACTGCTGCTACAAACGGTTTCCAATTCGAATTTGCTTCGCGAACAAATGTTAACCTGGGATATTTCTAAAACGGAGCCCCAACATCACCATCAGATCGGATTGTGCGCAAACAAATTGTGCTCAAACCTAATTTGTTTAAAAACATAGTTACTAGGATTCTGTGATCCACATTATTACAGTAACATAATAATAATAATAATAATATACGAAGATCTTTCGAGTTTCAACCAAGAATAATATCGCATAATAATAAAATTTAATGTTCTTTCATCATAAAAATAAAAAGTCACGTACGTACGGTACGACGTATACTGTAATAATGCATAAGAACACACCTCGGGACATTTACATGCAGCGAGTAAATTTGCATTATTTAATTTTTACGTAATAAAAACTTTGTTTTAATGTTACTAATTTGATTATCTGTATGATGTTGGTAATTTTAATTTCAAACAAATATACAAATATAAGGAGATTTGTGTGTATAGGAAAGTCAGAATATCTTTTTTTCCAGAAATACATACTTTAAGTTATAAAAGTCCGACAATTGGACATTGGAAATATTTCGAAGTTGATAAATAATCGATGTTAGTTCTTACACTAAAGAACTATTGTTAGTTTTGCAAAATTTAAATTAATTTCGATAAAGTTGATAAAATAATCGACTTTAGTTCAGTTCAGTTTAATTGTAATAATTATTTATAAAATGAAAAAACTTACTAATCTGTATGAAACATTTTCATTTTACTTGTTTAATCGGACCGTTTTCCTTTTGGATTTCAATACAAATCGTATCGCTTTTTGTTATAAGAGGAGCTACCCATCTTCTTAGAATATTTATGTTTTCTATTCACTATTTTTAATTTACATTGAGTTTTTGATTTGCTCTGGGATTTTTCAGTAGGTACTTTTTTTTATAAATAATGTTTTTTGCAAAAAAATCATGAGATAACTGTGGTAAATATATATTTTGCTAAAAAAATCTAAGAAAATTCCGAAAATTCTCCCGAAAATATTAAATGTGTTAGATGATATATTTTTCTATAACTTAAAAACTCTGCCGTCGAGGACATAATTACTATTCATGTTATCCTAACATGTACTTAATATTTTTCAATACGCGCTAAACTACTCGAATGAAACACATACACTTTCATTGTTTTATTATACCGTACAATGGATAATAAAGCATTTAGATTGATTGTCTGGATGTATTATCCACATTACAGTTTCTAAACGAACAATTAAATTTCGTTTCCTTCCGTTGTTATTGGTTTAATATTCTATCGGTGATCAAAAGACGATTTTTTTTTTCTTTAGTATCGTACCATTTTCATTGGTCTTTTGGAAGAATCTTACACATTTTTTAATAGGTATTTTATAGAAAAGGGATTAAATGAAAATTGCACGTAAATAACGGTTCTCAACCAGCGGCACGCGATGGACCTCCGGGTGGTACGCGAAAATTTTGTGAAACAATATATATGTGTGTTAGTTCAAATAATGCATAACTTGTATTTTGCGAAACAAGTTTGAAGTTCTCATTAATTTTAATCAAACAGTTTTGTACATATATTATTTTAATCGTCTTTGATATACCTAGTTTTTATTTTTGTGAAAATTTGTTGTTTAGTGTTAGTAATAGTAACAGATACATACTTTATTTATAGATATTTTTTATTTAACAGTTGTTATGGTCTTTTAAATCGTAGGTCGCTTTTGTTAGTTATTGCCATTTCTAGTTACAGTTACAGTTTTTTAGTATTTGTTATTTCCGGCAGTTCTATATTTCAAAATATTTGTGTCCGCCTTTGCATGACATAATCCAACGGGAAAAATAATAATCATGAAGATTTACGTTTACAAATGGATATAATTAGTACGTGTAAGATGTAAGACAAATACAAAGCTTAGTGATGTTTGTAGTAGTCATTGTGTACTGAATACACCGGCTACTGTTTCCGCTATGTGTTTTCTCTGAAATGTTAAATTCAGTCCAACGTCAGCGATTCCATTGCATAGAACAAAAACGGACATACAAACGACATGCAAATTCCCAAATTTTTATTTGCTTAGTTCCGTATCATTTTTGACATTTTTCTAAATGTTTGGCATTAGCAGATTTTTTATGTAAAATGTAACACCGTTTGTAAACATGGTTCGCAGAGTCATTATCTTTTAATTTTTTTGATAAGATCTTTGTTTAAGTATTTTCCAATTTTTTTCTAACGCTCAATTACCTTGATGCTAACTACACATCCACTTACTACAAATTACATATGAATTTTGTATGTCTAGGCATATACCTACCAATACACTTACTAATCGCTTTCGTACAAAAAAAATCCATTACTAAACAAACCGACCTTTCCCTCCAAATACAAAGAATTCACGTAGGTCAAACATCGTCGAAGCGTTGATCGATAAAAGCTAATAGGTTGACTAAACTTTCGGCGTCAAGAGTACCTTATCATCGTTCACAATGCTTCGGTTATGACGTGCGTGGGTATTTTTAATCATTTCCCCGGCAGTTCGCTTTCGAATATCGTCAACAAAAGTGCATTTTGATCTCGAAATGTCAGCGCTAATGGACTGCCGCTCGCTTTTCTTAATTATACGCGCTTATAAATAAACCAAATTATCGGCTGATTAGATAAAAATAATTTCTCATTAAAATCCGAGTTTGGAATACGATCGTCTGATGTCATAATTGTTAATACGAGTGGTGGTGCTTTTGTTTATTTAAAATGCCAGACCAAACCGAAATGAGAATGGCTGTCGGCTCGGTGAGATATAGAAAAGTAGGTACATACATGTGTTTGATTTCAAGTGTTTAGATGTAGTTTTCAACTTTAATTGTTCTTATCTTAACATAGATCAAGTGTAATATGTAGTTACATTTTTTTTGCGAACTGGAAAGTTCTCGACATGCATTTATCAGATGTGGTGACAAAAAGTGTACTTATTTACACAATACATAATAAAGTTTATACCAAGAAAGTATTTTTTTCATCAAGGGTATAATTTACAACTTCAAAAACTTTTCTATGAGTAGTTCTTTTTTTCATTTAAGATTCATTCTGTATATATTGTATACAGGTGAGTCTTGAAGGGGTTCCCTCACGACTTAACAACATATCACAGATTGATTAATGGCTCATTTTATTTTATTCATATATTTGTGGATATAAAAAATAATATGGGATCGAACCCAAATCCCGTACATTTTTTGTAAGACACGTGACTCGTTTTTATATTAAAATAGTAAATACATATTAAAATAAATTTTGTTATTTAGTGAGAATCCCTCTGTCTTCTTACGTTAATAAACATTTTTGTGGACCTACGTGTTCTTCATATTTATATATTTTTTTATTCCTTTATCGCTGTTTTTTGTTATTAACTGTCTACCATTTGCGGATACTTAATCATATTTTTTTATTGAATTTCAAGCTAATATTTTTTTATAGTTTTTTTTTCTTCCTTAACTGAAAAAAGTAAAGCTAATATAAACAAATAGAGGCAATGGCGGATTCAGGAGACCATGTGGGTCGATCGTTCAGAATGACCTGTATATAAAATATGTTTTTCACTTACTAGAATTCTAAGCAAAATATTAATTTTTTATTAAGTATAGGAAATTTAATGCATTCATAATATTTATTTTCAAGTCAGTTAAACAAATATTGTTATTAATTAATTTAAATTAAAAATACAAATTTATATTACATCGTGACAACAAATTGGTGAATGATACGATCACATAGTTTTTTATTATTATTTTCAGGTTATAGCATTCATATGTGGCCTCATAGTTATTATCCTTATGATAATGGGACTGGCATCAACAGACTGGTTAATGGCAGCAGGTTGGAGACAGGGTCTTTTCATGCACTGCATAGAAGAAGATGCACCCCAACCCCTACCCTTCAATATGCAAGTTCCACCGGGATGCTATCAGTCCCGTGATGCAGGTTAGTACTAATGACAATTTACTAACTGATAAGGAACCACTTGCCTATATTTATTGATGATTAATAACTTGTATTAACAATAAATGTAAATATTGAGGAACATTGATAATGATAACATAAAATAAATATATGACATCTCTATTCCTAGAAGTATGAAAATAAATTGTAGAATAAAAAAGTCTTATGCTGTTAAATAATAATGGCATACTTAATAATAACATGACAGACATAAACAAAATTCATGGTAGGTATATTTAAATAAAATACATTTTTATATATTTTAAAAATTAATCTTAAATAGTTAAGGGGTTCGTACTTTAGACCTACACTATAACATTTTTTTTTTTTTTATTCATACATATTAATATTTTACAGCATACATCCATGCAGCTGCAACGCTTTGTATAATAACACTACTGACAAACGTAGTAGCTACTGTTTTAACGGGTCTTGGCTTACGAAGCAAAGAACACCACACAAAATATAAGTACTATAGATTCGCCGTAATAGTTATGGCACTATCACGTGAGTATGAAATGTGTTGCAATTTTGCAAGTAAATAATTTTTTATTTTTAGTGGTGTCCATATTTATAGCGCTCATAATTTATCCCATTTGCTTTGCGGCCGAATTGAATTTGGGTATGTAATAAATTCGTCCCTTTGGGATTTCATTCATTTGTTTTACAGGTAACCGTACCATATGGGAGTTCGGCTGGGCGTATGGAGTCGGTTGGGGTGCGGCGATATTTTTATTCGGTGGTGTGGTACTCTTAATGTGTGATAAAGAAAGTGAAGAAATTTACTACAAAGAGAGAAAGATTGTACACGACAACGATTCGAGAGCCTAGTGGCCACAAAGTCTGCCCGATGTTGTTCTCTGATCGTAAGAGATGTGAAATTGCTTCTCTCAGAGGTTGACAGTTGAATGAATGTTATGTAAATGCTTGCCTGTTACATGAATGTGCCTAGTCAGTTTGATGATCTTGATTTGTTTTCGGGAATGTCATGTATATAATCAGTTTACTAGTTTCATAAGTTTTAATATTCTAGCATTTTTCATTCTCGTGTATAGTATAATTCTGTAAATTTTGCGTTTTGCTGTTTATCAAAGAATTCCTCACTTTCAAATATGAATGTTTTTCATGCTTATGGATTATTTAATATGGTTTCATTACAACACAATAGAATTTATAGATTTTTTTGTGTTTCGATTTTCATAATAAAAAACAGATTTGTTTACTTCTGTGAATTATTTAGCTTTTGAGTTATTTCTTTATCGGCATATTTTTTTGATGATCATTTCACCAACTGCATTTTTTTACACATACTCCTTTGTCTTCTGTGATAAAAACACTATAAATTATTACATAAACACATATTTATGATTTTGTGGACGTTATCTTGTGTATTATACAAAAAGTATGTTTCAAACTGATTAGGATTTTTATTTATTTTTAGTTGCTTGCCTGGTATTATCGCCAGTCGGCCGTTTTGTATTGTTACCATTTTATTGGTGCTGTTGTACAGCCATCGAGCAAATGGCCATAAAACAATTAATTTTGAATACGTTTTTCCAATCATTTGTAAATTTTACTGACCAATTGCTTCGATTGTATACGATTGCACATTGAATGTGTGCCATGTTTTGACTGAGAGACAACCCGGGCAGGCTAGTTGTGTGTAACAAGACTAATACATAATGTAATATATTTTTCATCATACATTGATTTCGTGTCGCATATTAAATGCATTTGAATAAACGAATAACGAAACAATTAATTTATAACATTTTTCAACTTAAACTCGCTTCCATAATTAATTTAAATTTTTCACATCACTGTAATTAAGGTTATCGTTTATTCAAAAAGTATCAGACACTTACTGTGTTTAATAACAAGTACTTTTTAAGTAAAAGTATGTACGTAAAATAATAGTGATGTCAATATTAAGATATTTATAAAATGATAAAATTAAGTTTATCTTGTGTTCAAGTTGTAGCTTAACTTAGCTTAGTTTAAGGGCATTAAATCTGCAATTTTTTTTACATTTACATATATTTACGTTTGTATCATAGCATTAAAAAAAAGTTGTGTTTCATAATGAACATATCCTAGCGATAATTAAAAAAAAAATACATTTTTATACAATTTTTTTTATACCTAGGTTCCTCCTAGTCTTAAGATTGAATGTTTGGTTATTCTGAATGAAAAGGACCAATTACTTCATTGCCATATTTGAAATGTTAAAAAATACGACGCGAGTTAAATTAAAATCGAATTATTTGTAATAAACAATAGTGCACTCATAACTCTTAGCACATGAATTTTATTTAAGAATACAATAAAAAGGCCAATTACGTTGTTCCTTAAATTAATAAACTGCCACCAGTACATATCGCTGTAACTATTGAGATTTTTTTAAAACAAATTTTATTTGCATATCATTAATTTTTTGTATATAACTATTGTCTTTTATATGATTCTTAATTTGCCATAATTTAAAAAAAAAAAAAAAACGTAAATTTTAGGTTAGTGGTATTTACACAATATGTTATGATCCAAAAACAAAACGATTTTTAACAATTTATTTATATTAAAATGTACATAAAATATAATGACGGCATGTTACAAGTAGCATCAAGTACATAGCTTGTATATAACATAAATGTGGGTATAACTTGTAAATATTTACAAACTGTAACTAAGTTTTCCAAAATGTTGCAGTTTACAAACTTTACATGTATTTACATTATTTTACAAATATTCACAACGTATATTATCGTTACTGTTTGTATAAAAATTCGTAATGCAAATCGTCATATTAATTATAGATATGTAGATCTCGTAACGTTATTTTAAAAGATGCAATAACTGGTAAAGTGTTTTTTTCCCTTTGTTATCAGTGTCACTTGACAAGTTAATATTTCATGTACCTACTACTAATATAAAATAATATCCATTAAAATATTTATATAAATTTATTTTCTTTGTACCTACATGTCCAAAAACAAGCCAACATGCTAAGCTTTAAAGAAGCTGTAAAAATAAAAACAAAAAACGTGTTGGTTAATTGTGTTAAAGCACAAAAGGGATACACACGTTTTTTTTTGTTATTATTATTTAAAAAGGCTAAAAGGAAATAAAAACAACTCCCTCCCTATCAGTTTACTTTTATCGAATTTTATCTATTATCAAACTTAGAGATCATTTAATTATCGACATCTTTTGTTTAAAACTTTTTTCTCTACTAACAATACTTTGGTAGTTATTGTTTAGTTTATCGATGGAACTCCGCGCTATCGTCGTTACGCGTTTTCACGGAGGCGCTATTTCAAATGTTATTGCTGCTTAGTCCAGTCAGCAAGTGAATCAATCTACATGCGATAATGTAATTTCGGTGATATTATGATTTGTTGTTATTCTGAGCATAATGCCGAGAACACACTCGCCGCCTAGCTTGTTTCACCTACTGACTGGACTAAGCAGCACTAACATTAGTAGTAGCGCGTCCGTGAAAACGCGTAACGACGATAGCGCGGAGTTCGATCGATAAACTAAGTAATAACTACCAAAGTATTGTTAGTAGAGAAAAAAGTTAAACAAAAGATGTAGATAATTAAATGATCTCTAAGTTTGATAATAGATAAAATTCGATAAAAGTGAACTGATAGGGAGGTAAAGGCAAAAAACAGACGAAAATACGGAAGTTTGTAAATTTCTAACGAAATAACTCGACAAGAATTGGTGTTGGAAAAAAGTTTCGAATAAAAAAGTTATGAAATTCAATTTATAAGAGGAAAGGTAAAATGATTCGTTCTCGAGATATCGAATTAAACGCGTTACTCGCGATAGCGGCGCCACTGACACTCGAGGAACCCCTCAAATCCGGCATTATGCTCAGAATACATCCCTTTAACAATTCATACTCGCCCAACTGACGTTATTTTATGTAGATTTTGACTTATTTTTTGATAGATTTACTGGCCTAATTGCATTAGTAATGATATAAAATGTTTAAATTCTTGAAAGTTTTGGCAATTCACATACAGTTTACAGCACCATATTTTAATTCAGTAAACTTTCTTAAAATGTATATAGGCTATTCAGTCTCATTTAAAAGGGTCCCATTCATTTCCGATAAGAAACTTATATATTAAAATAATCTAAAAATGTAATTGTAATTACAAACATTCATTATATATAGAATTAGGAAGCTAAAAATTATTTGATAAAAAACATACAACTTTGATAAAAATATTAATCACAGCATTTCGTCAATAAGAAACTGGAATGTCTTCGATATTCGTTCAGTCAGACATAATTATTGTGGGGTGTCTCAAAACATGATTTGCTTTTCATCATCCAATGTTAAATCCCATAATTATAAATATCATTTTTTGTATTCGTTCATTGTTTCCATTAGCAGTTCATTGCTTGCATTTGCTTTTTCTAAATCATCTGAAACTACACAAGCCTCAATCCTCAAAGGTTTCAAATACGAAAGAAATTCTCGTAGTTCTTGTAAGGATGCATGACTTGAATAGCAAACATTATAAAAATTATTACCTTCCAACACAATACTTTCACCTGGTTTATAATTTTCCCAAATCATAGCCGATGGCTTAATTATACGTACAAAATACTTATTTTTTAAATAATCATTACAGCACCTCATGGATCCCAAACTAGTGTGAATTTTAACCTTGTCAGATTGTGTCGAAATGACTTTATCCATTTCCTTGACGTATTTATACAAGGACAGTGGTTTTTCAATTGGGTGAACTTGTTTCTGGGTTCGATTATATATTTCCATATACAAATACTCCAATCCATGGTAATATGGTAACTGAAGTTCCACTATGTGTCGACTGCTAATAATTACCCATTCTTCAATCAGTTTACAAACTTCTTTCACACTGTCGTCTCTTGATGGAAAATCACTATATAGTTTATCACAAAAAGTCGTATCCAAATAAATACTGTGAATTTTTTTGATCGTACCGTCTGAATTATGAAAAGCTTGATATTTAGGTAAATCCTTGGCGTTAATTCGGAAGTCACCTGTATATAACACAGTTTCATTCATTTCAAAAAGAAACATAACGGATCCAGGACAATGACCAGCTGGAATCGCGGTAACCTTTAAAAATTGTTCTTCATCTTGATAAGTCACTTTAATTAAAGTAGAACAACCTGGTAATAATTCCTTTAATTTATTACGAGTCTTACTGCTGTTGCAATCTGTATTCTTCAATATACGAATCGATATTGGTGAAGCATAAAGAAAAACGTTATTTTCAGATAGATATGTTTGGAACTCATAATTGCTCAGTCCATACATATGATCACTGTGACAGTGAGATAAAAAAAATATTTCCGAACGCAAATTTTCTTTCAAAAATCGATCAACTGAAATGAAAGGTATTTCTTTTATTCTGCCACAGAATGTGCTCATTTTTGAAATTGAATTGCGCGCCGAAACACTTGAAGGAAGTAGTTCAAAAGATTCGTCGGCTGTGCAGAGGTTATTTGTGAGTTAACCTATTTCTTTAATTAATTTGCGCAGTTTTCTGAACCAAGAAAATAGTAATTGCACATGTTAAATCACCAACTAAGTCTACAAATGCAATTATTAAAATTACATCATTAATTTACAAAGAAATTTGTGTACACACCTTTAACGCGACAAAAATTAACGCAGCCATTTGCCCAACTTAGCGAAGGTCGACGCTAGTCTACGAAAAACTTGGTTAGGTTTACTGGTACATTTTTTATTTATAAGGGTGAGTTATTTATTAATCGTATTTGACACTGATTAAAACTGATGTAAACGATTTTCCGAAAATTATTACTAAAATTGTAGCAGTCAACAATGATGTAATTGGCCTTTTCTTTCCACTTTATAATGATCCGTTTTCAATGGACGTTTATGGCGCGTAGTAGCGTTTAATTCGCGTTAGTGATCGGGCTGTTTAATCATTATTTTTGCAAGTGATATTTACATACAAAACGTAAATGGAAAAAGTTATTGTTTACATTTTTTCAAAACGGCGAAAGTTACTAACCTCAATAATTACGCATAACCTCACTTGTCAAAAGTATAACCCAAAAATAATTTTCAGATGAAAATGTTGAGTATAAAATAAAATGGAGGAAAGTTTCGGAATAACATGGGAGGACGGCGTTTCCGTTGGCCAAGAAGAGGAAGTAATTTGCGGGATAGAAAATGAATTGTCAACGGATACGAATGAGTTTGCAGATGTTTGCGAAGAAGTTATTGTCCAAGACAATAATGAAACCGCTGAAGATAACGTGATGTACATAACTGACGATAACGTGCTCATTATGCAACCGACTCCACAAACTCCTTTTATCGATTGCAATGTAACCGAAGAAATTGTAACAGAACAATGGAACGACGGACCTGAAATAATAGTCGGTTCAGAAGAACACGTCGGAGAAGTCGAAGAACAAGCTGATGAAGATGTTGTCATACCCTTACCCCTCGACCAAGATCAATACACCGCCGCACGTCCTTATCCATGTGACTTTTGCAGTCGCCGTTTTAGGAAAAAAGCTAATTTAATGAATCACATGGTAGCTCATCAAACCGACCGACCTCATGGTTGTAATTTATGCGGCGTGCGTTATATAAGAAAATGTGATCTTATGAACCATTTAAAAATACACGCGTATGTACCTGAAACGGACAACGCTGAAGAAGAATTACAAGAGGACTCCGACTATGAAAAACAAAAAAGACCGAAACCATTTATCAAAAAACGAAAGAAAAATAAAATTAAAGAAGAATATCCCGACTCTTCTGATGGTAAAATCGCCTCAAGTTCCAGATCATATGATTACGTTGATGAAGATATGCGTTTAATGGAAGCCATGGAGAGTAATGTTAAATCGGATTATTCAGATTATTTGCCACAAGAGAATCATCCGATTACTGAGCCGAGGTATCCTATTACAGATCCCCGGAAGCCTTTTGTTTGTCAACACTGTGGGGTTGGTTTTGCTAGAGAAAAAGCATTGGCATCACATGCAAGAGTCCATGCTGGTGATAGTCCTTTTGAATGTCAAAGGTGTGGAGAAATGTTTTGGGATGCTGCTTTAATGAGAGAACACATGCGTAGTAAACACGGTGATGTTGAAGATGATTTTGAAGAAGATGATGATGAATATTCTGAAGAAGAAGGTAAATTTGGAGAGTTTTTCTGTCAAACATGTGGAATGTCGTTTCATCGACAAGATCTATTAAAGCGCCATCAACGAGTTCATGTTAAGGAAGAGTACATAAACGAATCTGAATTTGGTCATGTGTGTAACGTGTGTGGAGAATCTTTTCAAGAGGCACTTGATTTATTGGCACATGCTGAAGTACATGCAAGAGGTTCAGAGCATAGATGCATGTTATGTGGAGAAGTATGTGCAGATGAACAGGCAGTAGCAGCCCATGTACAATCGAAACATGGAAAAAATTTACCTCCCAATACATGTCTACAATGTGGACGTTCATGTAAAGATCGACACACACTTTTAAAGCATTCATTTGAACACACAAAGGAAAAAGTTTTTTCTTGCTGTAAATGTCCGAAAAACTTCCATAATAGAGCCAGGTTGAAAAGACACATGTTATCTCATAGAAATAAAGCGGTTATTTGTGATGCATGTGGAGAGGAATTTCCCGATGGTAGATCGCTAATGAACCATCGTCACAGTCACAGTAGTGTGTCTGGGCGACAATTTCCATGCAAAGAGTGTGGAAAAACCTTTGGTTCTCGGAGTTCACAACAAATACATTTAAGGATACATACTGGTGAACGACCTTATGGATGTCGTTTCTGTTGGAAGGCGTTTGCCGACGGGGGTACTTTGCGTAAACATGAACGAATTCACACTGGTGAGAAACCTTATGCATGTGCAGTCTGTCCAAGAGCGTTTAATCAACGTGTAGTCCTGAGAGAACACATTCGCTCGCATCATTCAGGGCCAGATCCAAATTACAGTCACAGTATGACACCTTATTGTTGTTCTGTTTGTTCTGATATGTTTGCCACATCACAAGATTTAATTGTACATTTAATTCATCATTGTGATTTGAATACAGCGATGCGGCGACAACCGCAAGTGGGGCCCAGAAAATATAAACGTCGAAGAAAACTAAAACCCCATGAACTTGAACTTATTTCCAATAATGTGGATGATGAAGAGGAAGATGATGACTATACTGATTCGGATGATGAAAATGATAGAAGGAAAAAAAAGAAGAAACAATCTAAACCCATTAGTAAGCCAAATGTGTCCACTTATACAGACATGTACAATACATTTCCAAGTACTGAAAATACCAACAATTTTGTTAAAAGCACCAATAAGGCAAAGAAAAAGATAAAAACTGAACAAATCGTACCGTCACGTCCTAAAATGATACACACTCAGAAAACAAAAATAGCTGTTGAAACAACAGAAGGTGGGAAAATTCGACATAAAACAAAAACCCTAGTGACAAGAACGCAACCAACGGAACTAAAATCCGCGACAGGCGAACGTATAAGACCACGTACAAAAAATGTAAGTTACCATATTTTAAACCCTGAGAAATTCCCACTTGCAACTTTTCCCGAAGATGTTACAACCGAAGCAGTTAATAATTTATTAGCCAGTGACCCACATCATCAACAAAATGGTATTGACCACACTGAAAAGTTGTTTCAAAATTTCGAAACCACTGAAGAGACGACAAAAAGTAGAAAAGCTAACAATAGTTTAGAACCCGGCAGACATATTATTGGACCGGCCACAATTGTTAAATTTGTAAAAGCTGGAATGATTGTTTCGAAAAACAAAAAAAGAGAAGAATGTGAACCGGAACCTGAACAAATAATTCCCGACATTGAAGAACCCGTGCTGCACATAAAACAAGAGATAACTGATCAAAGTCCACTGCATGAATTGGCAGAAATATCAATGCAACATGCGCAGAATCTTTTCAAGTGTGAAATGTGCAGTGAAGTATTTTCTGATCGTGCTCAATTGTTAGTTCACGTGCCTATTCATATCTGATCTTAAGAGAAACTTTTTTGTTGGTTTTTCTTATTTTTGCACATATAAAACATGTGAATAAGATATTTAGTTTTATGTTGTTGAGCCAGTTCGTAAATTGAAAAAAAAACACATTGATCATAATTTATATTCTTTTATAATAAATCTGAGCAAATATATGTTGTTAATATTGTAAATTGTACTCTTAAAATGAAAATGAATAATTTTTCAGTTTCTATAATGTATTATGAACGTAGATGTGTGAAGTTTGCTTTAATTGATTATAAGTCAATCATCGAAGTACTTTGATGATGTTTTCATATAATTAACTTTTTTTGTATTTTATTGCTAATTTTTATATACATACTGTTTTATACATGTTAATAATACCCAATGTCTTTTTGCCATTTTAATATAATGAATTGTAAAAAAGTAACGGGCGTTAAAAATTATTGAATACGGTTATAACAATTATCAAAAAAGACTGGAGATTGTATATATGTTATGTATAGTAGTGGCAAAAAGATTTGATATTTGTAAATGATTTAATTATTAATTTTCTATCGTTTAAACAATACATACATACATAAATGATATAAATAAAATTAGCTAGCTCGATGTATCTTTTTTTTTTATAATTTCTTACAGGAAATTATTTTAAATTCTCCACTATTTGAACAACACTACTTTATGTTAAAGTACTTTCAATATCTATGAATATACTGTAGCTGATCTAGAGTATATAATGTATTTTAGCATGTTTGTATGTATATATATATATATTAGATTTAAGGCACATATTTGCCTTATATGTGTATTTTATTTGATGGAAATAAACATATTTGGTTAGGTACAACTTTACTATTTTTCTTGTACCTATTGTATTTATAGGAATAATAATTATTTGAAACAAATTTACGTATTTATGGAATATATTCTGGGTTTGTTCAACATCAATTGAATAACATATAGTTTTACAAATGTAAGAATAAAAAATATATGCAATATATACAAATAAAAATTTAAATATTTTATATTTTAATATGGGGTAGCAATACAATCATGATAAAAGTTGAAATAATAAGTGCTTCGCTTCCATCGTCGATATGATTTTCGCCCACTAAACACACAGCGTTTGAATGACTACAAGGCCACTTGAAGATGACTACTATTAGAAATACAATATTTATTAATAAGCAGTTCTTGGATTTACACTGATCATTTCAGTTGTACTGGAAAAAAGAAAAAATTAGAACTTGTACAACAAAACTTTCTCAATATACCTTTTCCCACATTTAATATGAATAAATAGTAATGCTATACCCAACAATATGCATATGCAACCTACTACAATATATGCTATGCCTAAAAATGGATTTTTACCACCCAATAATGAAGTTGTACTCAAAATCATTCGTTTTGTTCCATCAAAACTACTCACATCGTACACTAAAAATAAATACATGAATCATGATAAACTACATATTGTGCATCATACTGTAATCAACGTGCAATTCATATTCTCCTTTGGGTAACTTGTACATGTAGCCTGATGCACTGTGATCCACACGCCTGTAAAGTTTTCTAAATGTTGGTAATGCGGCAGTTCTCATCCAAACAATTAAATCTTCATTCTGAAAGCCGTTATTATTTTCATTTTCCGTGTCCAATTCATACACCTGTTGCCTCCACGCTTTTGGTTTGCTGAAATTAGTAAAAGCTAGTCGCAAGTCACCGGGCGGATTTCTAAATTTCATGTTTTTATCGGAAGTCCATGCAATTTCCGTCCTTAGCAAAGGAACAGTTTCCAACAACCGATTTGAGTTTTCATAAACAACTTTATGCAAAGTTAAATTATCTATAAAACATACATAAAACTGATTGACGTCACTTTTAATTAAAAATTACCGTTAAATAACGAATTGGCTATTGCGCCACATGGAGCTATAGGACCTTCATCTCCAGGCTCAGTGGAAGAAGCAAACGGTTGACAATCCGACGATGGATTAGAATCTAAACGACCCAGTAATTGATTGTCATCCCTTGATTTAACATATCTGCGATGATTTTGATAATAATTGGTAAGACCGTAATACATGTACACTTTGCCCTGAAATCGAATGATTTAAATCTGCAAGGGTTTAAAACGTAACTTACAACAAAATCGACTTCCAAATTAAACGGTATCACACACGTGCAGTTTGTCAAAGAATTCTCTTTGATGGCATCAGCACAACTTACTGTTGCATCTTCTCGTACGCCATTTAAAACAGTTTTATTACAAAATGTGTAGTCTATGATTTTCTCTTTTACTTCGTCGGAAAAGTAAAGTAATGCTATGCCGACCGGTATGAAAGCAATTCCAATTACGAAAAATGTCGGAAGCACCGTACCAGCAGTTAAAATTGGCTGCCATGCAGGTAATCGTTGTTGTTTAAATGCACTATCTAAAATTAAATGATTAACGTTAGGTTTGTTTTATATATACACGTACTAACAGTATAAACCCATAGTGTGTAATGTGCTGTTCTTTAAATCTCGAACAAAATTTATGAGAATTGACATCTGTTTTAAATCAATATATTACATTATAAAATATACAAGATAAATTGTGTTTAAAGTGGAACATGTTCGAATGTACTGTGAAATTATACATGAGATTCCATACGGAGGTCACGGTATTTTTTCGTTTTGCTTGGTTACTGGGCATTTATTTAATAAAAAATTTGGACATGAGAATCAATAAAGTTTTTACTTTTAATCATACTTATGATTTAAACTTACCTGAAGGTCTTTTCGTTTTCACAGTGATTTCTGCAGTATCAGTGGCCATGGCTCGTGCTGTTTGCTTAAAGGTTTAATTTCGACGTTTTTTTAACATAAGTGCATTTCAATTATATTCGTCCTGTGGATTTGTCATGTTTCGTTTGACATTTAGAAATTGGTCGATAATTAGGGTAGGTGTCTTATCTTAGTTTGGAAAAGAACCTCGATACAGTGGCAGGTTTG
Organism: Lethrus apterus; assembly: GCA_018397195.1. Classification (NCBI taxonomy): domain Eukaryota; kingdom Metazoa; phylum Arthropoda; class Insecta; order Coleoptera; family Geotrupidae; genus Lethrus; species Lethrus apterus. The sequence continues at coordinate 35,366 of JAFFZR010003106.1, forward strand.
CAAGTAGGAAAAACATTTTATCAATAAAGGCAAATTACTTCTGTGATGAACATTTTGTTAAATATTTACCTGCACAATTTTTTAAAAATTTTCACTGGAATCGCTCTATAGGAATTCATTATTCATTAGTTTATGATTATAACCTCATATCAAAATACAGGATGTTTACTAAACATACGGCAAAAATTCAGGGGATTATTCCTTAGGCTATTTTAAGATTTTTTGTCCTAAGATGATTTTCGGAAAGACGCTTTATTTCGAAGATTCAGGGCGATAATAGTTCGAAATTTCATTCGTTGTAGATTACGTTTCCATGGTTGTCTTTGAATGATGTCAAAATTGATTGCGTCTCGTATTTTTGTTTGATAAGTTTTTGTTAGTGAAGTTATCTAATATGAATCGCTATACGAACGCCGAGATGACTGATATGCATTTTACGTATGGAATCTTTACATGAAATAGTAAGTAATAAAGTATTGTTTTTTTATTTTGATAAACCATTAATGCTCTCTATCTTCCAAACAAAGCATCTTTCCGAAAATCATCTTAGGACAAAAAATCTTAAAATACCCTAAAGAATAACCCCCCTTTTTTGCCGCATGTTTAGTAAATACACTGTATACCGATGTAAGTTTTGTTTATTACGATGACCAACCGTACTCCTTTGTAGTGCTTTTTCATGAACCGTACTTCTTTTAAAAACTGTACTCCAAAAGTACTCCTTTGCATTCTTGTCATGATGTATAAAAGAATACCTAAGACCACTTAATAACCTAACCTAAGACCGCTTAATAAATTTCTTTTAAGAGGGAAAACTTGTATTGAGGAGGAAGGATTATTCCTCAATGCATTCCCTATTAGAATGAAACACTCTGTGGGAAAATATTTTATTAATAAAGTTTCACGACAGCGTAAGTATTGTGAAATAAATTTTATTATAACAAACCAAATTGCGTTAAACAAATTTAAATGAAAGTGGCGTTCGTCCGTCCAACTCTTTTCAAACGATTTTCTCGTGAATCCGACTCACCGCAAGCGTTTCTCCCAAACGTTTCGTTTATGTGGGAAAGGGCGGGAGAGCGTTACGTAGAAAGAAAAAGGCTAGTGATGGAAATGAAACTGATAGAGAAAGTAACCGTCGTCTTCCTTTTAATGTACATCAGTGTAATTTTTCTGAGAATACGGTGCATTTCCGCGTTTTCTTTACGTTATACGTTTGGACGCAAATAAAAGGGACGTGCCTGAAAAAAAAATGTCAACAATAAATGCAGATGGAGGTAGGTGAACGTGTGACAATGGTTTGAGAGAATGGAGCAACTTTTGTGTACATATACTTTAATTAGAAGTAAATAACAAAAAAATCTTATTTGTAACGTATTCCCATATCTCGACTTCGTTTCAGACTTGGTCATGAATATTTTTATTATATTTGAAATTTTTATTTGTTTGATTTAGTTGGTTTAAAATAAATAATTTTGTTAGGACAGTGGATGTTCCACATAAGGCATAAATAGAATTTCCAACTGAACCCTCAGGCTGTGAAAGCCTACGATTTTTGTACCCAATTGCAATTGATCCGTTCATTGCATTTATACAATAACGAAATAAATTACGTTGCATCGCTCGAATACGAAAATATTTCCGCTGAATATCATTACATTATAATCGTTGCAATATAAATACTTACGACGGAGTAATGGAAGGGCCATACATTCACTTATTCATACAAATTGGCACGTTTGAAAATTCAATAAGTTATTCAAGAAATTGAGTGCAAGGTGATGTGAAATGTGCCTGCTTTGCTTCACATTTTTATTGATGCTTTTCTGTAATTCATATTTTATATGCTGTTGAATTGCTTCACCACTCAAAACTTTTAATTAAAAAAAAAAAAAAAAAACGGATAAACTAAATGCACTTCCACTTATTTTAATAATTTAACATATTAATTAATTATGTGCAATAGAACCTTGCGAAAAGTCTAAGTTTTAATGATTGCAACGGCCTGACACGGTTTGTGAAGTACATACCAGTATATGGTATATTATCAATATCGTTTGCCTTGAACTACATTAAAAATCGTTATCTAATTTCGCTACGTGTGCGTTTAATAATTAACACTTTCGTCGTAATTAATACCAAGTTATGTGTAATTTAATCAAACAATATAATTAAATGTGTTATATACGGGGGACTGTTAGAAAGTATCGCATAAAGCAAATCAAAACCTGATTAAAAATCTTTAAAATTACATTCAGTATCTGGAATGTGTCCAAAATGTTTCACACGGGGAGAAATGGGAGAAATGTTGTGACGTCTATATTAAACATAAAACAGTTCGTAGGGATTTTTATAATTGTTTAAATTTACTTACTTTTCTAATTAAAGTATAAAATATTAAATGTTTCAATTAGGCATAATTCGATTAAAAAATAGTTAAACTCGGATGTGTATAAAACCAAAATTGCCAAGAAAACTGCATGAAGTCAGGGCCCACCAAGGAATGTAACACTAATGTCGATGATATAAAAAATTTGAAAATACATATTATCGACCGATAGGAAATGTACAAAGAGATTAGAATTTCAGAAATTTAATCATTATTAATTATTAATTTTAATTTAATTTAATTTAAATTATTTTGGAAAAAATGACATAAAAATAATCAGAATCATAAAATTAAAACAACTAACTTTCACAATTTCACACAAATAATGTTACAAAGGGTTGTGGTATTGTTTATTTATCAGTTCATTAATCAAATTGTTTCATTAATAGTGTTGAAAATATACACGAAGCGCAATCAGCGAATATATTAGACAATAAAAAAAACTGACATTAACTCACTTGCCCCATTTTTGCATTTTCAATTTGCTAATTTTTTTTAACTTTTATCTCTTCGCTTTTCATTTACTAAAATTAATCATTGACATCGTGCACATTCTCATACCTTGCAATTCGAAAAATGTCCGGTGAGATTCTAATTAAATAATTTCGCAATTTAAATGAATTTCCCAACTCGGACCTATACGTTGACAATTACACGCATTGTTCGCGCAGTGATATGCTTGTGTTCAACATTGTGCGTGTTTGAAAAATCGCGACAGGTATCAATAGGAATTTTTACGGCCTTGCAAATGCTTACACGAATAGATAGTGAGTTTTTCCTATTTGTTTAGATTTTTAATTTTTTTTCTTCAAAACATGTTTGAAACGGTTCAAAAATGAAATGTGAACTTTCCCACGAAAAATTATTTCGGCGCTTTGATTAAAATTATTCTTGATAAACAAAAAACTTTCTTCTTATGAGTTACAAAAAAAAAATCGTAACGTCGTGAGAAATATTTTAATTATGAATTTGATCAGCATTATAAGACTGTACATAATATGGGAAAATTTCCCGCATGTAGCAACGCTCTTATAAAATTATGTGTGTTACTTCCCTATTATTTTTATCATTACAGGCATTTGTTCCACAACTTCCTATATAATTTCTACCATACCTACAATTATTAGAAAGTCATTTTTTAAAAATTCGTTTCATCTTTAATGTAACTATTCAATGGCATCGCATCGGCAATAAACGTAAAATTTCAAACGATTAAAACTGTCCACGACGATGATTAAATACTTTCATTGCTTTGAGACATTCAACTTCATTTTCAACGGAAAGGTTAAGACCAAAAATTTTTTTTAGACGAAGGTTAGACGTGAAAATATACGGTGTGTCTACTTAAGTTGGCGACATACGGATAACTTTCTTATTTTTAGTTTTACGAAAAAAGTTGCCATGTCGAGGCATTATTGTAATGAGGGACGAAATAACAATGTTTAAGTTTTCGCTAGGATCAATTTCTTTTTTTTTAATTTTTATTCACCCAGTATATGCTATATCAATTTTGAATACTGCAAGATCATTTTTTATTAAAGCAGCACTTTTTATAAAGAACAACTTTTTTTCATAAAACTAAAAATAACAAAGTTATCTATATGTCGCCAAGTTAAGTAGACACACTGTATACAGGGACATTTTGAAATGTGTTCCACTATTTTAACAGGTGATAGCTGACCATATCCCGCCCAACCTCAAATATGCAAAAACGACGCTGCTATGTTGGAGGCTGTGCCGGGAAAAAATATTTTCGTTTTTAGTAAAATATGAAAATAACGTTTAATTATCGACAATAAAGATTGTTTTGTAACTTTTCATGTTATTCTCGCCAAAGGAAGTTGATTTTTAACGCGATGCATATTGAAATGTACACAGGACCGTACTTAGAACCGAATGCCCATACAAAAAATGACATTTTTCGAAAATTTTAAATGAAGATAGGACCGCTGTTTCTGCGGATTTGGGTTAGGGTCAGCTATCACCTGTTGAAATAGTGGGATCTATTTCAGAATTATCCTGTATATAATATAAAATATATGTCAGTATAGGTTTTTTTTTTACTTGATTTTAAATAATCGTTATTGCTTTCGGGACCGTCGTTGATTGAAGCAATATCTTGGCGTTCGTTTTTGGCCGATAATTGTCATACGTTTCGTACGGACATCTTCATCTTCAGGACTGTTGTCGTTAGATTGCTGCGACATTATTTCACATGTCCATTAGTTTCAAATTTATTTCTTTGAATAATGAATGAACGATTTCGTAACTTCAACTGTGACAATGTTCACTGAAAACACAAATGTTCGATTATACGTTGCGCAAACGTGGAATGTTGCATATATATACACGAAAAGCATTGTGTGCTGTCGGAAGTGTCGGACAAGTGAAAGATTAACTAGGAAGAAATATTAAGGTTAGAGTGGCGTCGGTTTAAAAAAAAATCGATTCTGTAGCTCGGGGCAATTTTTGCAACTTTACGTAACGATTCGTTCGATTCGACGAACATTGTTAACATTTTTTTTTTAATTGACAAACGTAACAAAAAATTATATTGTCCTATCGTCCTTCCTCGATTGTGCAATGTGCGGTTATAATTTATAAACGTTGACTAATGTTTTCGTAATTAAGTTTCTAAATGGAACTTTTTTTTAAAAGATAATTTCAATTGTAGGCTTTTGTGGCCGTTTGATTGAAATACCTAGATAAAAGCGTTTGACACAAAAACCGTAGTTAAGAAATTTGGAAAAAGTCATCAATCGTACCAGGTTGGAATCATTTTTGATATCTGTATTTCTGATGACTCAGATGCCTCTAAGATAGTCTGTTTTTCTCCAGAAGTTTCAAAAATTAAAACCTTAAACCAAACGTTTTCTAAATTTTTCCATGGGATTCTTTTCCAGAAAAACATGATATTATATTTTTAAGAGTAAAATAATCTTAGAGTTTTTCGAAACTGGAAGAAAGTTAATGTGACGACAAAATGAATTTAAGGAGATTTTGAAGATTTGAAACGCGACATCAAATATCTCTTATTAAAAAAAAAAAAAAATAATAATATTAATGATTTTTTTTTCACAAGACATCTGTCGTATAAATTTTCTTCTCTTGCTAGAAATGCATTTACTCTCTCTCTTCTCCACATCATCACATCAACATCTCCATTGTAATTTGTAATATAAAAGAAATTTGAGATCTCGGTGGAGAATTTTAATTCAACGTGAGGAATGTTGTTACAATTATGTATTACCACAAAGATAAGATATAAGATATCTATAGTTCGTTCATAATTTCGAAGGAGTAAATACACAAGCTAGAATTACACTGGAACATTTTTCGAACTTACCGTTAGTTGGCCAAAACCGATTAGACGTCAGTTCTAAACTACAGTACTAGTCCCCGGATTTGAATACATTCAAATTGAAGTGATTAATTAACATTGCTGCACTTCACTTCTCTAAAGAACTGTTTTTTATATTGTCAATAAACAATAAATGACTTTTGAAATACTTTAAAATCGACACCTCGTCACCTTAGAGTTATACTGTTGTATGTACATTCATGTTAGTTTTGAGTTATAGTAAAAAGAAAATTTTAATATATGTTACACGTCTACCACTGCAAGAAATGTTAATGTAATTATTAATAATTAAAATCGACGTGCTTGTTACCTGGATTTCATAAAAAAAATATAAAAAAGAGTTGTTAGCTAGTAGTTTTTGGGTGCTAAAAAACACATACAACATTGTTATCTCACAAAACCTCTGTATTTTCAAAAAATGGCTACATACAATTTTGTAACAAAAATAACTTTCTCTTGGGCTAAACCAAAATATTAAATGTATACAAATATAGGTGAAACTGAGTACTTACTAACTAAAACTATTGGGAACAAGTGGTAAAATATTCAAGAAAAACTTGTTTTATATCTTATATTATTTTGGCAATATTGTTTCAAAGTACTCTTTGTTTACTTGCGGCATCCATGGGTACATACTTTTAATGGCTTTGATTTTTTCTGCTGACAGAGTTTTCTTTTCGATTGAAACTTTTGGAGTTTTTATTATTATAACTGATCTGGTTCTTTGTAATGGTCTAATTGAAATTTTTTCAAATTTAGTGATGGTGTGATTCTTTATACTCTATCTCGGTAAAACAAGTTGTAAATTTTAGAGCTTTCACTTTCGAAAAAGGTATGACTTTATAATTAAAAGCAGATATACATGACATAATCTTTAAAGTCTTCAGTGCGCATTTGTATAATCTTGCAAGACCTAGCAGAATTAACCTTTAAAAGAATTCCTAATAGTGATAACTGCAGGCCATGTGACCATGTGATTTGCGTATAACAAAATTGCATGTGGTATTCTCAAAATTTTTTTCGTTAATACTGTTAGAAAGCTGTGTGTGTCACATTTGTAATGCTCAAAATTCTCGATGCAACTATGTATTTCTGGTGACATTACGTTTTAGGATGTGAGATAGAACTTTCAAACTCTGTAGTGTCAAAGTCCAATGCAAATACAACAATGTAACACCGAATACTCAAAATCGAGAAAAATGCGACATACAACAGTATAATTCTAAGGTGACGAGGTGGCTGCCTGCTTTATCGGCCCCGAGAGAGATGCGGTCGGGGCACAATGCTCGTACGCCAAGCCATGAGCAGACGCCAGCTTTGTCAATTATAATGAACGAGAAGACTCTCTAGAAGCCAATACAGTCGGACGCCGGCCGCATCTCTCTAGGAGTCGATAAAGCAGACAGCCACACAATTATGTGGAGCTCATGCATCAGGCGAGAATAGCAATTGTCGATACGGGCTTGAGTATCTTAACTCGACATGCATTGATCGGTTCATACAGCCAGAAACCCAGTAACCCAGAAACTAACGCTAGTCTGCAGCTAGTGTGAGAAGCCGAGCTTAAGGTTCATTGAAATAAAGTAATGTTTTACACAAACGTTCTGACAGACTTTTGGAAATATATTCGACTTAAAACTAAATTAATTTAGAATACAAAGCAATAATAAATTCAGCAGAATTTTCGACAATTTGTCTGGAATGCTTCGCATTAGCTAGATGATATTTTTTCTTTAACACCATCCTTATTTTAAATACACTTGTTGGAACCATTTCGCAGCAGTTCAGCAGTTATTAATCTTGAGACATCAATTTTCTCTAATCTTTGGAAAAAGATGCTATCACTTCAATATTTAAAAGTGGCGATTGAACAAATATTTCTAATTACTGCTCATTTTCTCTAGTGATGTTATAGTTTATGAGCAAATTGCATACATCTGTATCTATAAAGGCATCCAGTTCGTACTCAAATTGCTCCACAACAATTTAACCTGTTATTATTATATGAGTTACAAAACTTTTAATACCATACACCTTGACGTGCTTTTAGGGAAACTCCATCGATGATTCTGATGCTACTTGATTAAACAAATATGAAATTATATTTATGGTGTGTTTCTGAAAACAAAAGAATCTTTGAAAGTCTTGGTATCTTCAACAAAAAAATGTCCTTTATCCTCCACATCAACAACTCAGTTTAGCTGCTGCAAGAATGCTTGGCTTTATTCTAAGAACATCTAAAATGCCCCTATACATCAATGTTATCAAAACGTTATAGAATCAGTTTCTCTTTTTATCAGTCCTTATTTTGACTGATGTCACTTCTAATTCCTCACATTCTTAAGTATTCAGATATCAGGAGACTAGTGAACGGACTTGAATATTTTTTAAAAGCGAAGTGGCAAATGTTTAAGCGTGTATCGTACGATTCGCTGCCGAGCAAAACGGAGCGTTTCGTATTTGAAATTCAAAAAAGACAATTTTTTTTAAATTTAATTTTGTATGGGTTGGGTTCGCTTCGTAATTGAAATTCAAAAAATTTAATAACTTATGCAATGTTTTAAAAAAAGGACTA
>JAFFZR010003107.1:9132-41516 GCA_018397195.1 Lethrus apterus
TTACGTTAATTTGAAATTTATTTGAATAAAGTAGATATACCCTTGAAACGATAGACCTATCTAATTCAGTTATTACGAAAAAAGGTATCAATATTTTTGACTTTTCTCTTCCAGTAATTTTTTTTTACAAACGCTACGGGTGACACACATCTATAGCAGCGCAATACGTGTAATAATAACGAGCCCATTAGGCATATACATTCAAGGCAAAATAATCTCTCTTCATTCCTTATCTCGACACAGATAAAAATGTGGCTACTGCACTGTGTTAGACGTGACGTGTGCCCGATTCTGTTTGTAAAATTTGATTCCACGTGAATAAATTGATGAAAAACATTTCTTAATTTCTCTAGAATTATGAATACAAACAATGTTTCATCTTTTCCCCACCTTTTCCATCTCGTACGAAACGGCATTTCTAAGAAATGGCATTTAACAGCCCCATGTTTTTGGTTCTCTCTGCTCAAAGACTTTCATTAAGGTTGAATTAAATTACAAATGATCGAAAATGTTATCTTCGTTAATATTTTGAAAATGACGTTGGCATACGACATACATAACCTCAAATTTTCTGTACTAGAAAATGTAGTTGGCTGAAAGTTATTGTTTTTCGTAAGAAACGTTGAATATTTTCGTTTCTCATCATTTAGCCATATGTTTAGTTTATTATGTATACAATGGTCTTTGAATCTCTTGCGCATTTATGGGGTTCATACCTGTTTGTATTATGTAACGTGGAATTTTCAGTCGGTTGCATCAATTTTTTAGGTGGCGGCCGTTTTAATCGAGAACGGCGCCCCTTTAAACTCCACGACGAAGAAAGGATTTACGCCTTTACATCTGGCGGCGAAATACGGAAACATGAAGGTGACGAAGCTGCTGCTCCAGAAAGAGGCACCGGTCGACGCGCAGGGTAAAAACGGCGTCACCCCGTTGCACGTGGCGTCCCACTACGATCATCAGAACGTCGCCCTCTTGCTGCTGGACAAAGGTGCTTCGCCACACGCCATAGCTAAAAACGGGCATACGCCATTACACATAGCCGCACGCAAGAATCAAATGGACAATGCGAACACACTCTTGGAATACGGGGCAAAATCTAACGCCGAAAGTAAGGCCGGATTCACGCCGTTACATCTCAGCGCTCAGGGGGGATACGTGGATATTTCTTCGTTGCTCATCGAACACGACGCCAACACCAACCATCAAGCTAAAGTGATACCAATTTAAAATTGTTAGGTAATTTTTTAACAAATTGTTTATAGAATGGACTAACACCTTTGCATCTGTGCGGCCAAGAGGATCGCGTATCGGTCGCGGAAGTTCTAGTCAAAAGCTCTGCTCAAGTCGACTCATTCACAAAAGGTGGTTTTACACCGCTTCATATAGCGAGTCATTACGGACAAATAAACATGGTCAAGTTCCTGTTGGCAAACGGTGCTGCCGTCGCATCCGCAACGTCGCTTGGGTACACACCCCTCCATCAAGCCGCACAGCAAGGTCACACGAACATCGTTAACATTCTGCTGGATAATTCCGCTCAACCGAACGCGGTAACCACGGTAAGTCGAACAAATTGCCCTTTATGAATTTTCGATAATAGCGCGTTATATTCGATACAGAGCGGACAGACGCCGTTACACATCGCACAAAAATTGGGCTACATCAGTGTCATAGAGACGTTGAAGGTGGTAACTGAGACGACGACGATCACGACGACCGAAGAAAAATACAAAGTGGTCGCGCCGGAAGCAATGCAGGAAACGTTCACGTCGGATTCGGAAGAGGAAGGTGGTGAGTTTTTTTTTTAACCGGAAATAGCGGACAAAATTTTACATACGGACAAAGTGCAATATGTTGTAACTTAAAACTGAGGTTTTGAATATGTAACAGTGTTGCCAAGAAGTTATAAAATCAGAATTAGATCTCTGAGTCATTAAGCTTTGAGTACGGCGAACAAATTCCATGATGTTCTGGAAAATGATGTGATAAATGTTTCTCCAGAGGAGGGTACGAAACTACAAACTCCAACCTTGCACAGATGTGGCATTTTCCATATGACTCATTCGTTACACCTTATTTTTTCCATTTTTCTTTAAATCAGTAAGGAACATAAATCTATAAAGTAAATACCAATTAAGTTTGTCAGCTCGGGTATGTTACTAATTCTTGCTCGTATCTTCGGCAGTAATGCCCACTAGAACCAATGGGGTCTTTAAGAAACACGAATTATAAATGTTGTTAAGGCCTACGCATAAATGCAAAGCCCTTATTGGCCGTCTCCCTTCTGATTGCGGGAAGTTTTAAGTAAGATATAAGCAAGTAGAATAGGAAAAAAAGTAGTATGTAACTGAAACTGTACGCGTCAGCATTTTTTATATTTGTAGTAAGTTAAATATAAAAGTTTTAAAAATCATCTCAACATTTAATTTTGGTCCTTCGAGCACTTAAGCGAATTCGTAATTCGAACTATAAAAAAAACCAAGTTCGTAACTTGTATATCACAAATCATCAAAAAAATCAAGTTCGTAACTTGTATATCACAAATCATCAAGGAATACATATTTGTGTTCCGCTTATTGTTTAACGAATCGTCGTACGATTCAACAAATGTAATACAAAATTTAGTACTGGAGAAAACTTGGATATCGAGATATCAATAACTCTTCGTATAATATTCTTGCAAATTATACATTTTTATTGTCTGACTTATTTTGTCCCTCTAATACCATGTCTTAACGTATTTTTATTAAGAATCCAACACTATATTGGCAAAGCAACATACAAAATAAAATACCAGAAATAATTAAGGGTGCTGATAAATAAAGCCGTTATCCCAGGAATTATGACACAAGGTGTTCCCAATTATCTTATGGACTTGGAAATGATCTACTCATGAATATTCAAATTTCCTAATGTACTCAGCTGACCATTCAAGAACCACACGAGAGGATATAGCTCAGCATTTGTAGCATTTTCATTGGCGCACTGTTATATACATATTTAGTTAGTTATAAATTTTATGCAATATCTGGCGTGCCTACGTTGTTCGGGGTGCGTGTTAGCATACATTATTCACTTGCGAAATCCGTGCTGATTGGGACTAATGACCAAAACCAGTCTATACGAGTGATGAATGTACTAGTTTAGCGATCAGTACACTTTGCATGATAGCTTACGCTCTTAGCTTCTTACAATAATAAATTATCATATTGCATGGAGTAGCTACATTTCAATTCCGATAGTCTTCGTTACCAGATAGACACGGGGGATAGTATAGATACAAATCGAAATTTCAGTTTCCCGTAAAAATAGCACCGATGCGATGATGTGAACGTCAATATTTTTTTTGTGTCGTACATCAAAAATCGTAGTTTACGAAACGTTTAAGCTTTAGGCTTCTGCTTGTCACGTACATTTGATAAAACATGAATGTGATCTGAATGTCGTTGTGATGATTTTGTAAAATGTAAAATCCAGGAAAGGAAATCGTGGAGGGATTCGGCGCGGCTCCGCACGAACGACATGTCTATCTACCGTATTTCAACGGAACCACTTTACTAACCCGTAAGTTATAGGGAAACAGCATTAATGTGAATTACAACGCACACACACACGCGACGGTGTCGAGGTTACCTCAACGCCGCGACCTTAAAGAACGATCGACAGAATGTAGGATTAAAATATTTATTCCATGCAACAAAATTGCATTAATAGTTCATGTTTTAATTTGTTTTAAGGGTACAAATTCCACCATAAGAGGCATAAATACAAATTAAACGATAGATGCGCTGTGACGTCACATAATCCTATCTAGAAAGTAATGTGTCTTAGGATGCCATGTGCATCCTGGATAAAAAAATGTAAGGTTGGGTGTAACATGATAGGACGAAATAATTTGTTATGGGACGACGTCCTGCTCATTTTTAAAATAGAAAAACAACTCAAAATTTTTGTTCAACCCAACCCAATCAGTTTCAACTGATGATACCTAATCTAAACCCAATTTTGACTTGGGATTTTGTCATCCCAGCCTAAATCAATATCCCCAAAAAACTTCTCCACGAATCTTGGCGTTGGGATATTCTTCAATTTACATATCATATCCCAAGTTTGTTGTATTTTGTCCTTTGGGATTTAGATTATATTTAAATCGATTTTTCACTTCATATAAATAGCAAGGTTCTATCTTTGGTACGGTTTTAATTCAAGTTCTAACCCAAGTTTCATGATTTTTTTTAAATGATTCCGAGGATGATAATCTCAGAACCAAATTATGTTTAATTTACTTGTACCTATATCATATTCCAACAGAAATTAAATTTATGTTCGTCAAACATCCTGTTCGAGAAACAAAGGGTTCCAAGCTTAAGTTTCGCGCGCAGTTTTTTAAGGTCGCCCGTTCAATTCGGCTCCGGGCTTAAGGTGATGGATATTATTGCCATTAACATCGCGACACACACACATTCAGAGACAGGTGCATTCTTCCGTTCTTCCATTTGACATACTCGGCGTCACTTTTGTTCTGTTAACTTGGCAAAGTTAACACCAATAACAATCGCGTAGATTGCGCGCTTGATATACTTCATAGGTTCGGTGTTGCAGGTGAAGACACGATGCTGGGTGATCATTTGTATCGGTATCTGACCGCCGATGAGATGAAATCCCTCGGTGACGATTCCTTACCGATCGATGTTACAAGGGACGAAAGGATCGATTCGAACAAAATGGTTATCAGCGAAGAACAGAATATATTACCACCACGGGCGATAGAAGACGGCATTAGTCCACAATACATTACGGAAAATTTCGTCGAATATACGAAAAAGTACATTCCGGATAACGTCGACATCGCTAGACATCCCATTAACACCGGGTGAGTTTTTTTTTTTATAATTTTTTATAAAATTTATTCCAAAAGTGAACCACTGTGGGAATCTTGAATTGAATTATTATTATTATTATAAGAGATTATGATTTGAAATTTAATGTTTAATTAGGAGCATTTATCGTATTGGAGTTGAGTTTCGGAAGGCTAACCGTGAAGACGTGTCGAGAGCGGCGATAAATTATAAATCGAACCATCGAGCATTATCACGTTTGAGAACGTCGTATTAATTTATTTAATTGGTTTAACAGATAAGTGTAAATAAGAAAAAAGGGAAGAAAAGTCGAGCTTTTGTGCGTACGGCAATCGTGCAGACAATCGAGTGCGGCGGTACTTTATAAATCGAATTTGCGAGTATTACCATGGGCGAGAACGTAGTGTTGAGCTAATTGTACTAACAGATAGGTGTAAATAACAATAACATACTGCTGTGATAAGCGCTCCGGCTAATTAATTGAATTTAATTTATTTTTTCAAATAAGCGTTTGCTCATGGAGCTTATTTTTCCTTTTGATGTTTACTTACCACAACAACTTTAATTTTTTTATTGTGTGCTTACGAGGTGAAGGTTTTTATTTTTTAAAACACAAATAAAACAAATGTGGAAATTTAAATAAATATATTGGAACTTGAAAAATTGTAAAAAAAACTATTAAACAACAACAACAAATAATAAATGATTAATGAGAAATTGTTTTATTACTAATTAATTAACTTTTATTTAACAATTGGTTATTCCGATTCGGTAGTTTGTTTACTAGTGCAATTCGTTATGGAATAACAACACCTTGCGATTTGAATTTATCTGTGAGTATAATTTTTCTAGTTTTATTATTACTAGTTTTACTTAAGCAACAGTTGGTGATTCTGATGATTAAAAATGAATCGTATACGCGCGCTTTGTTCCACCGTCTTATCCAAAAACAACATTCGAATAATGATGACCGTGAAATAAAAGCGGATTCAATTTCTTTGTTAATTATATCCATGTTTACCATTTCCTGTATCACTTCCATTTCTTTATTATTTAATCTCCTTATATTCCATGTGCCCATTTTTATGGTTCTGTCAGTTTTCTTTCCATGGTAGTCTGTCCTCTCCTGTTTTGTATCCTTCTTGATCGTTACATTTTTCGTCTTTTTATGATCCTTGCTATTTTCTTTTTTCGTGTCCTTCTTCATTGCCAAACGGTTTCCTGTATTCTCTTTCCCGTCCCCGTTTTTTTTTCAGTTTATTGGTGCGGGGTTAAGCTTTCTTGCTTTATTATCCCATTTCCATATATTTTGGTCCACTACTAATTTCTGAAACCCTATCTTTGTCCTTCTTCCCTTATTTCTTTCTTCCATTGTGACCTTCTTTATTTCTTTTTGTATTTCCATCTATTTTCTTATCAATTCATTATTTATGAATATTTTATCGTTGTTTTCTTTAAGTTTATTTTTCATTAGTTTAATTTTTCCTCGAATTTTTCCAATTCTAATTTGCACAAGGTTGGGCCCATCTTATAAGCGTTTGTTATCTTTACTTTACCTGTACTTGTTTTTAAGAACTTTTCCATGTCTCTTTTAATATCTTCTCTCTCGTTTATATTAATCGGTATTCCTGATATAATGACACTGTTTTTTATTCTTTGCTTTTCCAGTCTCTCAACCGTGTCCTTTAATACTTCTATCTCTTTTTTGCATTCGCTGTTTTCCGCTTTTAGTTTATTATTTTCTCTTTTAATTTCTTCCTGTAGTTCAACCTGGTTATGTTTTACTTCTTTTACTTCCTTTAGTATTTCTTTTACCAACTTTGTTAACGCCTCCAATTTCTCTTCTTGTTTTTTGTAATCTTTTGGTCATCTTCTGCTTTTCTTTTCTTGTCCTCTGAGGAGTAATCGTCGCTGTCCATTTTTCACCTTTGTAATTATTTTCCCTTCGTATGTTTGTTATTAATAGCGTTTCCGCCGATTTTTATCTACTCTTCGCACAAAAACTCGACTTTACAGAAAGACTGGCACTTTCCTTACGTATTGCTGTGAGATTTTCTATGGTAAACATAAAAAATAAATAAAAATATTCAAAAATGTTTAAAAACGTCACAATAAATACAGTTTCAACATAGAAAACGGGAAAAATACAAATAAAAGCAAAACCACAATTATCACATTTATTTAACACACAGGTCCATGAATCGAGAGATATTATTTATTTACATTCAACCGGCACCGAGGAATGGTGTAATCAAAAAGTACAAGAACTCTCCGATCACCATGAAAACACTTCAAAATGGAACAATCCTGTGACCAGTAAATCACATCCCAGCCATGGAAAGGAATCCAACAAGGAATGGTTAGAAAACGAACCAAAACCCATCACAACGATATGGAACGGGATCACTTATCGACATCCTCCGATCAAGACAGGTGCGCGTCCGACTAAACGGACCGGACAAGTTTTAATCATCGTGGCGAACTATCACATTAATCTAAAAAAGAAAATGAATTAATTAACCATAAATTTAATTAGTAACACTTAAGTAAATAACCAAAATTGACTCACGATGTATGAGCGATAAGACAAGGTTAACTTAAGTAATAGAGACTTACTAAAAGAAAGCGTTATCCAGCAATAACTTCAATTAACTTCAATAACTTCAATTTTCACGTAAATTAAGTCATTTTAATCAATTTCAATGAAAACAATCACATTAAATGTCAAAATGAAGAAGTAGTACCAACAGATGGCGAAACCAAAGAAACTAAAGAATGGTTAAAAAGGCAATTACAACTTAATAACGAGTCAATAAAATCATATTTCATTAAATTCGATGAGATTAGTCAAATTTTAATTATTCAAAACAAATATAAATGTAAACTATTAGCAGAGAATAACATGACAATTTGGACAAACTGACAACAGATGGCGAAAGAAATGGAAACCAAAATTTTACATTTAAGAATGAATTTGTATTTGAAATAGCTTTAAATTTCATTGAAATTGCTTCAGTTGCAATCAAATTCAATAATACAATTAATAAAACAAAACTAACACCCACTTTCATAACCAACAATAACCGTTATAAACTTTGAAAATGGCAACAGGTCGATGTACTTACATATTGCAACACCGCATTATAAACACGATTCAAAATTCGAATTTTCCCGAAGTTTTCATTTGTTTATTTCCGGCTATAAGAGGCGGAAATCGATGATAAAATCTAAGAGCTGCTGTGGCTCTTCCTTTAGCAAGACCTAAAAAAGGAAAAGGTGGTGCAGTGTTGGTTTCTTAGAAATTCCAACAATTTTCAAAAATTTCGTGAGGTGACATTTTATACTAAAGTCACATCTAGTGCCGATACCAATAAGGTTATTATTTACAGCGCATTACCGGATTAGGATTAACAAATATGAAGGTTAGTTTGGCATGTTTTTCCTAGAACTAATATTCAAAGAACAACTTAATTAAATAACGACAACTGAATTTGAACTTTGACAAATATTCAACAATTTTCTTAAATAAATTAAATTTGTAATTTTGAATTAATAAATTCAAAAATAGTGCGAACACATTTTTTTATATTTATTTGTTGAGTATAGGAATTACAGAGACCAAAAGAAAAGAGTCGGGAACAGAGAAACTTACAGAAAAAATCAGCCTGTGGTGGTCAGGAGTTGAGCAAAGCATATGGGCTCAGGCAGGAGTAGCAATATTAATAAACGAGAATACAATAAAAGTAATGCAGACTCACTTCATAAATGAGAGATTAATACAGGCAAAAATACAGATATAACAAGAAAAATACCACTTGATAGTATACTACGCCCCCAATGAAGACGCAAAGAAACATGAAAAGAAAGAATTTTACGAGGAATTACAAAAACTAATAGACAAAATAACACACAATAATATCATACTGATGGGTGATCTCAATGGAAGAGTGGGTAGAGACAATAAAGGAATAGAAAGATGGTTGGCAACAGAAAGGGAAACAACAAGAAACGAAAACGGTAAAATGATTCTAGATTTCAGCATAGCAAATGACTTGATCGTAACCATCTCCAAATTCAAGCATAGGAACATACACAAATATACCAGAGAGATGACTTCCATAAAAGAAAAGCCAATAATAGACTATTTTCTAGTGAACGCACATATATACAGCAAAGTGCAACACGGAAAGGTGCAAAGAGGACCAGAGGCGGGCAGTGATCAGTATCTGGTAAAGATGAAATTCAGAAGGAACAGCAAAAAAGAGAAAAATAGTCAAAGGCAAGATACGAGTGAACAAACTAAAGGATAGAGAAAACAGGGAAGTATACCAACAATTAATGGATAAAGGACAAAGAGAGAATCATGGCGGCATCGGCAAAGACATAGAAGAGAATTGGAGCTCGTTAAAAAGAACATGGTAGAAGCAGCAAAAGAATGTTGTGGCATATCAAAAATAAGAAATGATGGAATAAAAATAATACCATGGTGGAATAAGGAAATAGAACTGGTAGTCAAAGAAAAAAAGGCATGGAAGAAATATCTGGGAACTAAAAAGTCACAAGACTATGAGTGGTAAAAAGTAAAAAGAAAAGATGTGAAACAAAAAATCAGAGAAAGCAAAGAAAGAACATGGATAGAATTTGGTAATAGATTATCAAGAGATTGTAAGGAAAACCGAAAATTATTTTATGGAGCTTTAAAGCAAATACGAAAACCGAAACCAAGTATGATAAAAAACATGAAAGATGCAGAGGGAAAAGTAACAACCGAGGAATTGGAAATAATGGAAAGATGGAAGGAACATTTCCAAAAGCTGTTAGAAGACGGAGAGAAAAACGCAAGCGAAAATTCAGAATAAGGAGGTGAAGAAGAAATTACAGGAGGTAACGACATCACAATGGACGAACTGGAACAAGCAATTCTCAAGACTAAAACTAGAAAAGCGCCTGGTCACGATGAAGTTACAGGAGAAATGATTAAATACTTGAGTGAAGAAGGTAAGATAAAACTCTTGGGTATACCGAATCAGGCATATAAAAATAAGGAGATACCTAATGAATAGAGCAGAGGGATAATCGTACCTTTATACAAAAAGGGAGATAGGATGGATGTTAATAATTACAGAGGCATAACAATACTAAGCACAGTAGAAAAGGTTTATGCAATAATAATACAAAGAATAAAAGAACAGTTAGATAATACATTGGAAGAGACACAAAGTGGTTTTCGAAGTAACAGAGGGACACAGGATTAAATATTTATAGTTAGTCAAATCCGGGAGACAAGTGCATCTAAGCTTCATAGACCTTGAGAAAGCTTTCGATAAAATAGTGAGGAAGGACATATGGGGAGTTTTAGAAAAAAGGAAGATTAGTAAAGAATTAATAAACAGCATTAAGAGCTTATATAAAAACACTGAAAGTTTTGTAAGAATGAGGAATGTAAAATCGCAAAAATTCAGAAGCGAAGCTGGGCTAAAACAAGGATGCATCTGAAACCCACTTCTGTTTAATGTCATATTATATGAAGCAATAAAAGAGTACAAAAAAAAGGCGAAACGTTACAGAGTGGGTTATTGGAAAATGTCATTAATAAAATCAACAGAGCTCGGTTACGCAGACGATATGATCGTGATAGGAGAAACAGAGGCAGATTTACAACGAAACATAAACATATTGGCGGAGGAATTCATAAAAATAAACATGAAAATAAATGTTCAGAAAACAAAAACAATGATCATCACTACGAAGAACGAAAAACACAACATAAGAATAGGAGAACAGATATTAGAACAAGTGGACAATTATAAATATTTAGGGGCGACGATAAACAGTAAAGGAACGTTTGAGGATGAAGTAAATGATAGAATTGCGGCGACAGGAAGATTGTATAATGCAATCAAATTCGACTTTCTGGCAAAAGTAGAAATAGTAAAGAAGGTTATAAAACCAATTTTAACGTATTCTTCGTAATCATGGGCTCTCAATACAAACCAAAAATCTAAGCTAAATAGCATGGAAATGAGATTTCTAAGAAGAATTCAAGGAAAAATTAGGACGGATCGAATAAGGAACCAAACATACAGAGTCCAAATACAAGTAGCCCCCATAGTAAAGAACATCCAACAAAACCAACTAAGATGGTTTGGACACATACAGAGGATGAAGGAAGATAGATTGCTTAGACAGGTATACGAAGCAAGGGAGATTAGAAGACGTAGAGGAAGACCAAGAAGAACGTGGGAATACGAGGTAAGAGACGCCGCCGACGAGAGAGGCTTGAGCTGGATAGAAACAAGGGAACTAACCAGGGACAGAAAAAGATGGAGAGAGTTTTGGAGGAACATTCCAGAAAAGGCAACTCCGCAGGAACCTTACACCGGAGGGTAGAAAGGTTATCGATTGAAGAAGAAGAAGAAGATTTATCCTACGCACAATTGACGATGATTGAAATTATGCTAATCGCATTGTGTATCTGTAAAAGCGTCATTAAAACCTATTTTATCATCCAATAATAAAATCGTGATTAATCGGTGCCAAAGATTCTGCTTATTGCATTAATTATTTCTTCTTGTACCTTTACTCTAACCAAATTCAGGAATTGAAAAAAGATTGCAAGAAGAATCGGCATAGTTTACATCACGCGACACGATTATAATTACACAAGACTCACAGTTGAGATCATCGAATGTTTATGTAAACATCGAATTAAAATTCGAATTCAGTCATGTCTAAGCGACATGGAAGCTGTTTTTATGCGTTTCTTTAATTCGTCATCGAGAAAATGTTTCAAGGATCGGATTTGTAAGCATGGAAGCGCGCCTAAATCGTGATAACGCTTTCATTCTCGACCGTGGCCGTCCTGTTTATAGTTATTAATGCTATGGTCATGCAAGTACATACATACATAATACTGCGGGACGAATCGATTATGTCAGCGTTTTAAAATAAACTTCGTTGCACCAGAAATGCCGCACAAAATTTGTTTATTTTTGGGCCCACAAACAATAAATCTTAACATGAGAAACTTTGTACTTTAAACATAAATCCCGCCATTTATGCAACGTTGAAGGAGGAATCGATTGTTGTACAGCTTTTTATATTCAGTTCCTTATATTTTGGGTGGGTATTCAAATAAAGTATTTACACTGTCAGTCCGTATTTGGAAGGATGGGAAAGATAGTTTCAGACACACTATGTCTGCAAGTTCGGAAAAACTTTTGGGACGAATGTGGTAATGTACAGAAAATTGGGTGGAAGTAGGAGATATATAATATTAGAATGGAACGATGAAAGAATAGAAGAGGAATATTTCGGAATACATCGGAGTGATGTAGAATGTTAGGTGGAGAAAGGGTTAATAATTTGGGTGGAATAAAGCTGTCTGTATGGTCGTGAAGGAAGTCGAGTGGATATTTTGTAAAGGAATTGTAAGAAATTTAAGATTCTGGATTTAGATTTAGAGGGTGTGCTGTCCGAGGGCCGCACTAGCACTTAGGCCTCTAAAGTGGGTCCGTCAGTCCTCAAGCCAGCCGACGGTGTCGATCAACTCGAGAACCTTGCCTGGTGAGGTGTCGCTTAGCCTGGCCATACTCGGCCAGTATGGATCTTCTTATCGATGCGAGCGCCGGGCATTGGTATAACACATGTTCCGGCGTTTCATCTTCTTCAAGGCAACCGCCACAGATGAGGTCGTTTACGACTCCCAGCGTGTGTAGGTGCTTATTCAAGAAATTTAAGAATTCTCATATGAAAAAAAAAGTTTATATACAAATAGACATTCAATTCAGGAAGTAAAATTCACCAGCACAGAACTCATTTTCGAGCAAAAATATATTTGTTCTTAGTTGCATTTTTCCTGTTCCAAAATTATTCCTGAACCGTATTGCATGATTGAGATCATTCTAGAAAGTTTATAACTTGTTAATTAATATTTAATGCGCCTCTTAGTCCATTGATTGGGCCGATAACTGATTCTATATACAGCCTGTATTTAAATTGAGGACAACATTTTTTCAAATCTACTTCACACACGCTGTTTTCAACATAACTAATTATTGCGTGCCAAACATATAGATAAAACAATACATGTTCAATAATAAAAAATTTAACATATTTTTTCTTTGTTTTCAACACAACGACAGGAAGCTGCACTGGAAAAAGTAAGTGATTTTAAATGTCGTACAACTTTCTTTAGTTCTATAGCATTCGTGCACGATTTCGCTTGAGCACTGAGCTGATATACAGGGTCCTGCATATTAGCTCCGTTCTTCCATTTCTCATTTTCTGTTACACTTAGGGATTTCTACCAAAGGCAGCGTTTAACTAGAGATAAATGAGCATTTCAACAAATTATTTTTGAATATACAGCCTGTCCCGAAAAAGATGTGTGTGATCGCGTGCCATTTTTATTAAAATGGGACACCCAGTATGTGTTTACATAGTTCGAAGTGTTTTGGGGTTATCTGTTAATATCTAACTTTTTTTTTGAATTTGATTCATGCATTCCGCCGTAATTAGCGACTTCTTTAAAAAAATTAATTTTACGTACTACCTTTAAAGTAATCGCTGCGGCTACAAATATTAAATTTAAGAGTAATTATTTTGCATATCTTTTAGCAAGGGTTGACGGATGCTTCAGACAAAGTTTTGTGTCATTTCAATATACAGGTTGTTTAAAATTCATTACGATATTACGAGAAATTCATATTCATATTTCTCATTTTTTTCAAATGGATCACCCTGTATATTTTTACGTGAATATTTGTAGAATTCAATTCTGAAGATTTTTCATAGAACGATCATATGGCTGTCTTTAGCCGTTTACTAAAATATCGCCAACATTCTTATTTGTAACATTTAATTAATAATAAAATAAATAAGTATGAATTTTGCAAAAAGTTTTCAAAATGTCTTCCATTTCTATTAAAACAAACATGAACATGATTTCTAAAAGAATTTTCCACTCTTCTTAGTATATCGGCTGTAATAATTTAAAACGCATTTCGAATACGTTCATGCGTATTTTCTACAGTAGTTCCCGATAAACAATGCCCTTATTATGTCCCCACATCTCCATTTTAGTGAGATCGGGTGATCTTGCTGGCCATTGCTGCGGTCCTCCTCTCCCTGCCCACTTATTTGAAAATACTAAATTTAAATGTTCCCTCACTGCTTGCGTATGATGAGCGGGTTCACCATCATGTTGAAACCATATTCTCTCTCTGGCAAGTGGCAACGTTGTAAAAAATTTGGTAGTACGTTTCTCAGAAAATGTAGGTATGCTTCACATTTAAATGGCCGTCAAAGAAATAAGGACCACCTCACACATTTGAGTATTTTTGAAGGCAATACATCATTCACGTTTTATTAATTTGTAAAAACTATTGCAGCATGATATTTCTACCTTTTTTTCAGACAGACGTGATGTGTAAAGTGTATTATTTGAACATTTATTTGACCATTTTTCTTGTTTTTTAGTAAACGGCTAAAGACAGCCATAAGGTCTTTGTATGAAAAATCTTCAGAATTGAATTTACAAATAGTCATGTAAAAATATACAGGATGTGCGATTTGAAAAAAATGAGGAAAATGAAGACGAATGTCTCCTAATGTCGTAATGAATTTTAAACATCCTGTATATTGCAATGACACAAAACTTTGTCTGAAGCATCCGTCAACACTTGCTAAAAGATATGCCAAATAAACTCTCTTAAATTTAACATTTGTAGCCGCAGCGATTTCTTTAAAGTTAGTACGTAAAATTAAGTTTTTTGAAGTAATCGCTAATTACGGCGGAATGCATGAATAAAATTCAAAGAAAAGTTAGATATCAATAGATACCCCCAAAACACTTCGAACTATGCAAACAGATACTAGGTGTCCCATTTAAAATGGCACGCGACCACACAGATCTTTTTCGGGGCGGGCTGTATATTCAAAAATAGTTTCCTGAAATGCTCATTTATCTCTAGTTAAACGCTGCCTTTGGTAGAAATTTCTAATTGTAACAGGAAATGAGAAATGGAAGAACGGAGCTAATATGCAGGACTTTGTATAATGAATGCGACATGAACGCTTAACTCGACGCGACGATCGCCGCATCCCCAAAGTTGTCACGTTCGATTTTTGCAGTTTCCTCGTGTCCTTTCTCGTGGACGCCCGCGGCGGAGCGATGAGAGGATGTCGACATTCCGGAGTTCGAGTTATCGTTCCTCCGCGTTGCGCTCCCAGTCCGACAAGAATAACTTGCCGATACGTCCGACCGCAACGAACGCCGCATCCACCGCCTCTCATGGAGGGCGAGGCGTTAGCAAGTAGAGTTCTCGAATTGGGTCCAGTCGGTGCTAAATTCTTGCGGTAAGATTGACCTATGTTTACCGAAACAACGTCCAATTGTGATTATTGATTTCAGGCCGGTCATAATTGATGTGTCGCATTTTGCCGCCCTTCGCGGTAAAGAACGGGAGATCGTGATTCTTCGCTCGGACAACGGCGAAACGTGGAGGGAACACACTATCGAGGCTTCCGAAGACATACTAAATGACGTTTTAAACGACTGTTTCGAAGCAGAAGGTGGGTTCGATCCGCGCTTACGAACCCACAAAACACCGAAATTAATTTCGTTTGCAGATTTAAGTCAACTGGATGATATATCTTGGGGACGCATAACTAGAATATTGACGCACGATTTTCCCCAATACTTTGCGGTTGTTTCGCGCATACGACAAGAGGTGCACGCCATAGGACCGGAAGGCGGGATGGTCTCCAGCACGGTGATGCCCCAAGTACAGGCCGTGTTTCCGCAGGGCGCCCTCACCAAGAAGATCAAAGTCGGCTTACAGGTAAATTTATTTAAACCGAGGAAGGGAGTGCCGGTCGAAAAGTTGCGAAAGATCACCGTCAATCACATACCGAAAAAGAAACGTTGGTAGTTGATATGGTAGACGAAAAGCGCATCGCATACACTCGGATTTTTGTGGCTTGTCATCAAAGTGAAGTTTTATAAATTTCTCATAAAGTACATCATAGATCATTTACTAACAATTTATGATAAGAAAGGTACTTGTTTGTTGACGCGCCATAATTGAAATATATTGTTAATTCATTGGTTCACGTCTCCTCGTTTCAATGCTGTGGTTGTGTAAAATTTTCAAGATTGGAGTGTAAAGGAAGTCTCGCCATGTAAAGGAATCGTTGTTTAAAAGGGATCAGCGTCGGTTTCGTTGAGTAATAATTCAAACACCATTTCGACTGTAATCTAAATTTTAATTCATTTACATAATTCTCAAAATTATATACATGGTCGGTGTTATCTATAATATTACTTGGTAAACTACATCGTTTCGCAAATACTAACTCATGAGGAGTATATTTGGTTGATGTGTGCACACTATTGTTGAATGTAAAACACCAGCTACGCGCTCCAAGTATAAGGGAAATTATTTACTTGAATTCGTAAATAAGTTAAATTTTTGTGGGCATTTTCGAGTGAACATAAAGTCTTATGATGATAAGCTGTAGAAATGAGTTGTCGAATGCCTAGAATTTTAGCTGATTCTTTAGCAATAAACTCAGTACCTTGATCGGTAACAATTTCTTTTGGAATGCCAAATTTTAAAATGAAATTATTAACGAACGTTCTAGCTACCGTCTCAGCTTCCTTATCTTTTATGGGATATCCTTCCACAAATTTACTAAGTTCACACTGAATAGTTAATATATATCTCTTATCTTCATCAACCTGGTTCAATGGTCCTACAAAATCTAAATAATTTTCGCGAATTCTTATGAGGCTATTGTAGTGAGCAATAATCTTTCTGTATTATATTTTGAATGTTTAAACTTTTGACAATAGTAGGTAATAGGGCGGTTGAGCCTGGAAAAAAAAAGCGGAAGTGGAAACTTGCGTTTTTACCTAAAACCCACAATTTTAGGGTGGGCCATATTTTCGGCACCCCAAATTTTAGGGTGGGCCATATTTTCGGCAGAGGTCACTGATCTCAAAATTTTAGAGTGGGGCATACCCCCTAAATTTCTCCCCCCACCTTTTGACGGATATTTTGGTGGTTGCTCACCCCGACGACGTCTGATGACGTCATCACACACATCTGTGAGGAAATGAACCACGGGCTGATGGCTTCGTCATTTCTTGATGTTGGCGACTCAACGCGCTCGGCCACCGATCGTATTAGATAAGGAGTTGGTAATTGCACCATAAGTTTTAAGGGTACTTCAACGATCTCGATCAACGATCGTGAAGAAGAATGTGTAGTAATATGTGGGCGAGGTCACGGGGGTGAGGTTATGTTTTATGATGATATAGTAGAACCTGGGGAAAAAGTTGAAGTGAAAACTTGGGTTTTACCTAAAACCCCCAAAATTTTAGACGTGTGGTCCAAATTAATGGGCGATGATTTTAGGGGTAGATTTAAGGGATGATTTTAGGGGGTTGATTTAGGGGATGATTTTAGGGGGTTGATTCAGGGGATGTTTTTAGGGGTTGATTTAGGGTGAAAGTTACTAAAAAGTTCCTAACTTGAAAGTACGAATTTTGTTGATTATGTAATAAGGGGCGCTTAACTTGATGTAGGGGGCCGCGAAGGCAATAGAAAAATGTTACCTTAGTCCCTGGGCCCCTTTGGCTTTGCCCCATGTTTGCCCCCAGAAAATGTTGAGGTTATGTCCAAACACATCCACATCGCACATTGGAGGTTACACGCAACGTGACACATTGACACGCTTTACCGATTTAGACGAAACTGATGCTTTCTCGACCGGCAATCGGTTCGTTTGTTCACCTAGAGGCCCAAAATAGGTTTTTAGCTTATGTTGTAATTTTCATTGGTGAAGTAGGATCAACGTGTGTGACAGAGATGTGTATGACAGAGATAGAGAGTTAACTTGATTTTAAACATACGTAGTGATATATTGTATTAAAGTAAAACTATTATATTTTGTATACATTTGATCTTTATTGCAAACGTTTTATAACATAAACTTACAAAAATTTGTTTTAATTCAGAAATGATGTGAGTATTTTGTTTACAAATTCTTAAAACACCAATTTCTAATGTTTACAGTTTTCAGTAAAATTTAATTGAATTTTACAAATTTCTTTATATGTATATATAATTTTAAAATTCTTATACAGTTATGCAGTTCTAATGCTAAAACTATTTAAATTTAAAATTTACAAAAACGCCTATTTCTAATATTTACAGTTTTCGTTTTGAAAATATAAACTTAGCATATTTGACAAACATCCTAATACATTAAATGTTAATGTACAGGCAAGGGTAATAATTTTGTGTGTTTTAATTCAAAAATAAAGGGGGCACGTTTTATTATAGATTGCGATCTTGTAAATTAATCTTCTTATATCCATAGGGCAATGAGTCGTAATCGGTAGAGAATTTTCGTTTTTCTCCCGTTACCCTATAGACTTTCGTTTCACTTTGAGTTACGATGTCATGTTCTTTGGTACAACGTATGTTTGTTCCACTGATATGGGAGTGCGGTCTTCCAAAATCATATTCGAGATTGTGTCGAAATTTACTAGCCTCGTTGCGTCATAATTTAAACGAATTCCCTTTACTTTACAAACTTCATTGTACACGTTATTCAATGGACTAAAAACCTCGTACGCGTAATTTTTTGGGCCTCCCATCCGAACCGCAATCTTCAAGCTCGTTCGCCATATCACCAACAAACTCTCCAGTCGGGGTGTCGTATTCACCGTCTCGGCATACAAAGATGACAGAGTCCGTATCGTAATACAAAATTCTGTCACCAGATTTCTCCAAATAGCCGTAGAGCTTCAATCGTGCCTGGGCAGTGACGTATGCTGCTATGTATACATTCACTGTACTCAATGGTTCGGAGGCCTCTTCCTTGTACTCCCAGTTCACGATCAGCGTTTCTCTCGTTTATTGCCAAGATATGACAAACGTCTGTTGCCGGATTTGCCAACATATTGAAAAGTTCGGACGGCTGGTTTATCACCGAGGTTTTCGTCTGGTTTTCCCGCTGCCCGAATTTTCCCCAGAAAGAACATAATATCAGTTTGGCAAGGGAACGAAGGCCGCCGTTTTTAATAGTTTCCTCGTATTTTAGCAGGACACCCTCATTAATCAAAAATTGCTCAATGTACTGCAATTGTTGTTCTTTTATTTTGTACTTTGAGGGCCAACCGGAAGCCTGCTGTTTCATTCCGATGAAATCATTCATCATGCCTGTAAACAAACCGCCGGTCTTCGTTTCCTTGTCATACTGTTCCGTTGCAAATGCCTAAATTTCGTGCACCTCTACCAAAGCATACCCCATTTCCAAAGACTTCACGACCTCCTCTATCACCCACGTACCCGTTAACGTGCGCTCTTCATCGTTGTGAGTGCACTCCTGCTGATTTAGTTTAAATCCGCATGAACGGCAGAGTACAAACATCAACTTATTGTTCATTTTAACGGGTAACACTGGATGATAAAGGTCTTGTGGTGGTAAAATTGAGCATTTTATTAGTCCGCTGGTCGTCTTTAAGTCGATGGTTGCACATTTCTGGGTTCCAACATACAGAGTGGGGTGGCCAATGGGAAACTTCCCATACTTGCATACCAACGGATAAAGGGAACACACATCCACATACTTTATTTTTTCTCCTTCACCACAATCGTATGAGGCCTTGGTATTTCCCGTTCGTCCGCCGAAAAACGCATCGCGAGGTTGTAGAGGCGCGTATGCAAGCAGGGGATGATTTTCCGTATCGTGAAGAATTTCCTTATCTTTTCTAAATTCACACCCGCACATTTCGATGACATCATAACCCAAGGTTCGTAGTCGCTGTGCCTCATATCGTCGATTCATGGTATCATCAGGGTCATCAAATAACGGTTCATCTCGTTTTTGAGCCAAACACTTGTGCCCGTGATAATATCAACCATGAAATTCAAAGACCTGGTTGGTTTCCGCACAATATCCGACCACCATTACTCCGTTCAGCAAACTTCTTTTTGCTTTGCCGCATGCAAAATGTTTATCCCACGTTGAAGCTCTTCCCACACGAGCCATTGAATCGCGATTTTTGACTGGTTATCGGCCCATCTGTAACCGTTCTTGGGGATGATGCCAATGGTGTTGGGTTTCAGGTGTTTTCGTCGGAATACCACATTGCATGCGGAGGCAATTGTGGTGGCTTCGGTGAACGGGCATACACCACACTCATGTCAAAATTTCTACGTCGGAAACACAGTAATCGACGAGATCGCGTTCCATATTGAACTCATCATTGCAATGTTCGTTATACCACTCAAGGAATGCAGTTCGGGCATCGGACATCATTGTGTTAGGACTGTAAAATTGTACGGGTGGGATAATTAGCATTCGCTTCGGTATTGAATAAACGGGGAAAATAACCTTTTTTGATTGCCGGTGGCAGATCAAAGGCTTTTGGGAGCGCGGCCAGGGCCATGGGAAAGTAATTTATTGAATCTAAGAACTTTACGTTACCGAACTGCATTAAAATAATTTTACTGCCGCGCATAATTAATTTATCTGTTTTTAGGCTTGTTTGCTCTAAAATATATTTAAAAATAAATTGATGGTCAAAAGCCTGACCATTGTGTGCAATCACCACCACCTTCTTGAACTTTTTGCGCAACTCCAACAATCGTAACATAAAGGTCTCGATTACGTTATTGTTTCGAATAATTGTTTGTCGAAAGCCACATGTTTGACAAAAGAATAAAGTTTGCTCGTTGATACAATTATCGCAACGCTGTTGAAACACGCACAAGTTCGGTTCGTGCAATTTATCCCCGTTGTTTACAATGGTTTCTTGACGCGACTCGAGGTCGTAAAAAATAAACAAAGTGTCTTTAGTTTTGGGTTTTCGAGTGTCTATCTGGATGAAACACGTATGATCGCGGGGCGCATGTTTCGCGCAAATTTGGCAATAAATTTCGTTGCATGTATGTGGCCGGTCGGATTTGTATGTTTTTAAACAGTCTTTGCATCGCCTTATTTGTTCGCACACACTAGTTTTGTTGAGTGAACCGGAGGCCTTATGATTGTCGTAACATATACGGCCGCGAAATTGTCTACCACAGTCACTACACTCAATGTTTGCGTCTCTATCGCACGCGGGAGATTGTTGGTAGCACGGACACGTTCCACCACACCGATGTTCGTTCTTTGCATTATGGGGTACATGGCACGCTTCGCAATAATAACTGCAACAAACCGCTGCAGTCAATGATGTTACTACGTTGTAGTGTCCGTCGTGATAGAGTAGATTTATTTTAACAAGCGCATCGGGTCCCACGAAAATTACTTCCCGTCCCTTGCTCCCGTAGCTATAAAGGGTGATTTTGACCCCCGTTAGATAGTTTTGGAACTGTCGTAGTTCAGGGATCCCAGCTCCACTATCCAACGGCATAACGACATCTGCATCTGACATCAAATCGGCAGATCTTGTCGTCTGTAAGTTTTCCTATATCACGGCGGACCTTAGCGTATTGGGGGTCCTTAGTCGCGTATGCCATGGCTACGACAATCGCTCGAGGAAGACACCAATTGTCGTCATTTTTGATAGTGACAATTCCCCGACGCATGGCACACTCCTCGTTAAACGAATTGTATTTATTTGCACGGTTATTGCCACGGTCCTCGGGCATCCGTACCGACGTTACCCCCAAGCAAAACGTGTCAGTACTTAGTCCGGTTGAGTTGCTCTGGTAGATTTTGGAGATCATCTCCCAGACATCTGCCATTTTTATTTGACCCGCTTCCTTAAAATTGATCCATCCGGTGCCCCGTTCGAACGACTTTCCGCAGAAAGTTATGCCCACCTGGTCGTTATCTGTTATCGCTAGATTTGTGCGCGTTTTGCATAAGAACCAATGGTAATTTCATGATTTTTGCATACTTTGACACATTTCCCTATTAGAAACATTTTGAAAACTAGAACAATACTCTCCATTGTTCTCACACAAAATAATTCATTATATATATATAAATAAATTAACGGGGATTATGGACTTATCACACGTTTTCCGCTGATTTTGCACTTTTGCAGGTTGAGACTTGCAAATTACCATGGATTCTTATGCAAATCACGAAATAATAATAAACTGAATTATGATTGGTCGATGTTTTTTAATGAAAGGAATAAATTCGGACGAACCAAAGATTCAGTTAATCAAAGTAACGTACAACAAAAAAATATATATATATATAACTTCGAGGTGATTAGACGTGATTTTTACGTGAACACAAAAAATTTAACAAAACTTATAATTTAATTTTTGTCATGAAGTGAAGCGTTTCGTGCGTACATCGGTCTCACCGTGGACGCGTGCGACTTGGGCGTATAACCGTGGACGCGTCTAATCGCTTCGACTAAACGTCATAGATAAAAGAGTTGCATAATTTTATAAAACAAATAAGATTGCGTTATCACTATTTTTTTACATACAAATATTCATACTAATATTTAAACTTTTTTCGTTATTACAGAACACACAAATAATAGATTAATTTCAATGAAAACAGTTGATTGATTTTTATTTATTTTATTTTGATAGGATTGTGCCCGTGAATCACGTTTCAGTACAAAATTGATAACCTGTTATGCGTCGTACCTAGCGGATGACGCACACAAGATACGCACATCTGAAAAATTGTTCAATTAATCGATATTTTACTTTTCCATTGAAACTTTAAAATTCATTGTATGCAAAATCAAAAAAATTTTCTAAACAAGTTCCAACTGGATCCCCGTTAATTTATTTATTTATATAATGAATTATTTTTTGTGAGAACAATGGAGAGTATTGTTCTAGATTTCAAATTGTTTCTAATAGGGAAATGTGTCAAAGTATGCAAAAATCATGAAATTACCATTGGTTCTTATGCAAAGCCCTCAGCCCTCAGACTACAAAATAATAAACTGATTTGTGATTGGTTAATGAATTTTAATGAAAGGTGTAAATTCGGACAAACGAAAAATGTAAATCATTCTCGAACAGTTAATCGAGGTGATTAGACGTGTCTCTGGGCTCTCTTTCTTCATTTGCAAAGTTAGACGCAAATGTAATTTTTACATACATACAAATATTCATACTAAATTTAACTTTTTCATTATTGCTCGAGACGTTATGACTCAGGTCAAGCGGTTCAATCTACAGGTGCGACATATTGAATTTAAAATTGCGCCGATGTCCGATAAAGAACAACATCCCGTTTCCTGGATTAAGGAGGCCGTTGAAGACATTGTTCAACATTCCACAGGCGGATTGAAGCCAAACGACCCGGTGGGCATAACTTTCTGCTGAAAGTCGTTCGAACGGGGCCCCGGATGGCTCAATTTTAAGGAAGCGGGTCAAATAAAAATGGCAGATGTCTGGGAGATGATCTCCAAAATCTACCAGAGCAACTCAACCGGACTAAGTACTGACACGTTTTGCTTGGGGGTAACGTCGGTACGGATGCCCGAGGGCCGTGGCAATAACCGGGAAAAATAAATACAATTCGTTTAACGAGGAGTGTGCCATGCGTCGGGGAATTGTCACTATCAAAAATGACGACAATTGGTGTCTTCCTCGAGCCATTGTCGTAGCCAAGGCATACGCGACTAAGGACCCCCAATACGCTAAGGTCCGCCGTGATATAATAAAACTTACGGACGGCAAGATCTGCCGATTTGATGTCAGATGCAGGTGTCGTTATACCGTTGGATAGTGGAGCTGGGATCCCTGAACTACGACAGTTCCAAAACTATCTAACGGGGGTCAAAATCACCTTTTATAGCTACGGGAGCAAGGGACGGGAAGTAATTTTCGTGGGACCCGATGCGCTTGAAAAAATAAATCTACTCTATCACGACGGACACTACAACGTAGTAACATCATTGACTGCAGCATTTTGTTGCAGTTATTATTGCGAAGCGTGCCACGTACCCCATAATGCAAAGAACGAACATCGGTGTGGTGGAACGTGTCCGTGCTATCAACAATCTCCCGCGTGCGACAGAGACGCAAACATTGAGTGTAGTGACTGTGGTAGACAATTTCGCGGCCGTATATGTTACGACAATCATAAGGCCTCCGGTTCACTCAACAAAACTACTGTGTGCGAACAAATGGCCCTGGCCGCGCTCCCAAAAGCCTTTGATCTGCCACCGGCAATCAAAAGAGGTTATTTTCCCCGTTTATTCAATACCGAAGCGAATGCTAATTATATTAGTCCCCTCCCACCCGTAGAATTTTACAGTCCCAACACAATGATGTCCGATGCCCGAACTGCATTCCTTGAGTGGTATAACGAACATTGCAATGATGAGTTCAATATGGAACGCGATCTCGTCGATTACTGTGTTTCCGACGTAGAAATTTTGACATGAGTGTGGTGTATGCCCGTTCACCGAAGCCACCACAATTGCCTCCGCATGCAATGTGGTATTCCGACGAAAACACCTGAAACCCAACACCATTGGCATCATCCCCAAGAACGGTTACAGATGGGCCGATAACCAGTCAAAAATCGCGATTCAATGGCTCGTGTGGGAAGAGCTTCAACGTGGGATAAACATTTTGCATGCGGCAAAGCAAAAAGAAGTTTTGCTGAACAGAGTAAAGGTGGACGGATATTGTGCGGAAACCAACCAGGTCTTTGAATTTCATGGTTGCTATTATCACCGGCACAAGTGCTTGGCTCAAAAACGAGATGAACCGTTATTTGATGACCCTGATTATTCCATGAATCGACGATATGAGGCAACAATGGCGAAAACACAGCGACTGCGAACCTTGGTGACATCGAAATGTGGGAGTGTGAATTTAGAAAAGATAAGGAAATTCTTCACGCTACGGAAAATCATCCCCTGCTTGCATACGCGCCTCTACAACCTCGCGATGCGTTTTTCGGCGGACGAACGGGAAATACCAAGGCCTCATACGATTTTGGTGAAGGAGAAAAAGTATGTGGATGTGTGGTCCCTTTATCCATGGGTATGCAAGTATGGGAAGTTTCCCATTGGTCAACCCCACTCTGTATATTGGACCCCAGAAATGTGCAACCATCGACTTAAAGACGACCAGCGGACTATTAAAATGCTCAATTTTACCACCACAAGACCTTTATCATCCAGTGTTACCCGTTAAAATGAACAACAAGTTGATGTTTGTACTCTGCCGTTCATGCGGATTTAAACTAAATCAACAGGAGTGCATTCACAACGATGAAGAGCGCACGTTAACGGGTACGTGGGTGATAGAGGAGGTCGTGAAGTCTTTGGAAATGGGGTATGCTTTGGTAGAGGTGCAGGAAACTTGGGCATTTGCAACGGAACAGTATGACATGGAAACGAAGACCGGCGGTTTGTTTACAGGCATGATGAATGATTTCATCAGAATGAAACAGCAGGCTTCCGGTTGGCACTCAAAGTACAAAACAAAAGAAGAACAATTGCAGTGCATTGAGCAATTTTTGATTAATGAGGGTGTCCTGCTATAATAAGAGGAAATTATTAAAAACGGCGGCCTTCGTTCCCTTGCCAAACTGATATTATGTTCTTTTTGGGGAAAATTCGGGCAGCGGGAAAACCAGACGAAAACCTCGGTGATAAACCAGCCGTCCGAACTTTTCGATATGTTGGCAAATCCGGCAACAGACGTTTGTCATATCTTGCCAATAAACGAGGAAACGCTGATCGTGAACTGGGAGTTCAAGGAAGAGGCCTCCGAACCATTGAGTACAGTGAATGTATGCATAGCAGCATACGTCACTGCCCAGACACGATTGAAGCTCTACAGCTATTTGGAGAAATTAGGTGACAGAGTTTTGTATTACGATACGGACTCTGTCATCTATGTATCCCGAGACGGTGAATACGACCCCCCGACTGGAGAGTTTGTTGGTGATATGACGGACGAGCTTGAAGATTACGGTTCGGATAAGTTTATCACAAAATTTAGATCTGGAGGCCCAAAAAATTACGCGTACGAGGTTTTTAGTCCATTGAATAACGTGTACAATGAAGTTTGTAAAGTAAAGGGAATTCGTTTAAATTATGACGCAACGAGGCTAGTAAATTTCGACACCATCTCGAATATGATTTTGGAAGACCGCACTCCCATATCAGTGGAAGAAACATACGTCGTACCAATGAACATGACATCGTAACTCAAAGTGAAATGAAAGTTTATAGGGTAACGGGAGAAAAACGAAAGTTCTCTTCCGATTACGACTCATTGCCCTATGGATATAAGAAGATTAATTTACAAGATCGCAATCTATAATAAAACGTGCCCCCTTCATTTTTGAATTAAAACACACAAAATTATTACCCTTGCCTGTACATAAACATTTAATGTATTAGGATGTTTGTCAAATATGCTAAGTTTATATTTTCAAAACGAAAACTGTAAATATTAGAAATAGGCGTTTTGGTAAATTTTAAATTTAAATAGTTTTAGCATTAGAACTGCATAACTATAAGAATTTTAAAATTGTATATACGTATAAGGAAATTTGTAAAATTCTATTAAATTTTACTGAAAACTGTAAATATTAGAAATAGGTGTTTTAAGAATTTGTAAACAAAATACTCACATCATTAATGAATTAAAACAATTTTTTGTAAGTTTATGCTATAAAATGTTTGCAATAAAGATCATATGTATACAAAATATAATAGTTTGTATTGTTTAAAATGAAGTAAACTCTCTATCTCTGTCATACACATCTCTGTCATACACGTTGATCCTATTTCACCAATGAAAATTACAACATAAGCTAAAAACCTATTATGGGCCTCTAGGTGAACAAACGAACCGATTGCCGGTGGAGAAAGCATCAGTTTCGTCTAAATCGGTAAAGGATGTGAATGTGTCACGTTGCGTGTAACCTCCAATGTGCGATGTGGATGTGTATGGACATAACCTCAACATTTTCTGGGGGCAAACACCCATTGGGGCAAAGCCAAAGGGGCCCAGGGACTAAGGTAACATTTTTCTATTGCCTTCGCCGCCCCCTACATCAAGTTCAGCGCCCCTTATTATGTAATCAACAAAATTCGTACTTTCAAGTTAGGAACTTTTTAGTAACTTTCACCCTAAATCAACCCCTAAAATCATCACCTAAATCAACCCCTTAAAATCATCAACCATTAATTTGGACCGCACCTCTAAAAATTTGGGGGTTTTAGATAAAAACGCAAGTTTTTACTTCAACTTTTTTCCCCAGGCTCTACTATATCATCATAAAACATAACCTCACCCCCGTGACCTCGGCCACATATTTAACTACATATTCTTCTACACGATCGTTGATCGAGATCGTTGAGGTACCCTTAAAACTTATGGTGCAATTACCAACTCCTTATCTAATACGATCGGTGGCCGAGCGCGTTGAGTCGCCAACATCAAGAAACGACGAAACCATCAACCCGTGGTTCAATTCCTCACAGAGCGAAAAAAAAATGTACGATCATATTAAGCTTAAAACGTATGGTGCAATTACCAACTCCTTATCTAATACGATCGGTGGCCGAGCGAGTTGAGTCGCCAACATCGAGAAACGACGAAGCCACTAGCCCGTGGTTCAATTCCTCACAGAGCAAACAAATGTGATGAAGTCATCAGACGTCGTCGGGGTGAGCAACCACCAAAATTATCCGTCAAAAGGTGGGGGCAATTTGGAGGGTATGCCCCACTGTAAAAATTCGAGATCAGTGACCTCTGCCGAAAATATGGCCCACCCTAAAATTTGGGGTGCCGAAAATATGGTCCACCCTAAAATTGTGGGTTTTAGGTAAATACGCAAGTTTCCAGTTCCGCTTTTTTTCACAGGCTCAACCGCCCTTTTACCTACCGACAATTACTGCATTTACTGATAAACTTTGAAATGTCATTCTTTAAGTTCTCCCAAAAATAATAGCGTTTTATATTAGCATACATACGAGTCCCGCATGTCCTCCTGTGGGAAGTATATGAAAATCATTCAATATCAGCTGACGAGTTTATTTGCAATCGATGCTTTTCGATTTATTTATAATACATATCTGAATATTATACTTTTCGAGAGTATTAATATTCTTAGATAGACGGGTAATTAACTTTTCATTTTCCGTGCATTTATAAATACATAATTGTGGAATTCCATATGCACAACATATATCATGTAAGCATCTCAACTCTGCGTCTAGGGCTTGCGTTGATCGATGACTTCCTTTGGCAATAATTATTTGCAACTTTCTATCATATAAAATATTACCCGCTTTTATTACATTTTTGTTACGACTCGTCTTTACTTCGTTGTTACTGAATTGTTTGAGTTCTATGGAATCTAAAGGTCGTTTCAGTAACTCAACAATAGCAGGCTGGCCAGTCCTGTCATAATGGTCATCACTAGAACCGTCTCTCAATTCCGAACTCGCATTTAAATTTTGTTTAGCTAACAATCTAGTGGTTACAAGAATATTATTAGACATATCTTTAAGATCTTTGGACCCTATACAAATACTGGACAATGCGTCAGCTGTTACATTCTCCTTTCCCTTGCGTAATTTATTGTAAAATCATACTCTTCGTATTAATCTGAATTTTGTTAATCTGGATGAGGGATTGTTCCTCAATACCAAATAAATATCTAAGGGTCTGTGGTCAGTAAAAATTTGAAATTTTCGTCCGTACGAGTATGGTCTAAAATGTTTTACTACTCATACAATGGCAAGCAGCTCCTTTTCAATTATAGGATATCTTATTTCCGCTTGATTCAATGCTCTACTCGCATACGCAATTGGTTTGTTGTCTGAGTTTGATAAAACTGCTCCGTGGAAAAGTTAGAGGCGTCTGTGACTAGCGTAAACGTATTATTTTCTGA
This sequence comes from Lethrus apterus, assembly GCA_018397195.1. Taxonomy (NCBI): domain Eukaryota; kingdom Metazoa; phylum Arthropoda; class Insecta; order Coleoptera; family Geotrupidae; genus Lethrus; species Lethrus apterus. The sequence goes on from JAFFZR010003107.1 coordinate 37,872, forward strand.
AAAATCAGGATATTGTAAAATAGGTGGGTTAATTAGCGCTTGTTTGAGCTTTTCAAATGATTTGTGACAATTTTCATCCCAAATAAATTCTACTGATCGACGTGACAACTTATTTAAAGGAGTTGATATTTTTGCAAAATTCGGAATGAATTTACGATAAAAATTGGCAAATGCAACGGAACTTTTACAGTCATCTGCATTTTTAGGAACTGGATAATTTTGAATAGCACTAACTTTGCTTTGATCAGGAGATACACCGTTTGAAGAAATTACATGTCCAAAATACAAAATTTCCTTCTTTAAGAATTCATACTTTGTTGGATTTAATTTTAAATTAACTTTCCGTAACCTATCAAACACTTTTATTAAATTTTGTTTATAGTTCAGCAGACTTTTACCGAACACAATTAAATCATTAAAATGTCATTACCCTTGAAAATGCGCTAGGACTTGTTTTTAGTCCCATGGGTAATCTAGTCATTTGGTATTGTCCTTTACTTGTTGTGAAAGAAGCTGTATATTTTCTACTTTTAGTATCTAATTCGACTTGATAATATCCTTGTGAAAGATCTAAATGCGTAAAATAAACTGCCCTTGATAACGAATCTAAAATTTCTGTGATATTTGGTAAAGGAAAACGATTATCTTCAATACTTTTATTTAATAATCTACAATCCACAACAATCCTCCATTGCTTATTTCCGTTGGAGTCCTTTTTTTTAGGAACAATTAATAAAGGTGAAGACCAATTTGATTTAGTTTCTTCAATGATATTGAGTCTTAGCATTTTATCTATTTGTTTATCAATTTCGACTTATTGACTGTAAGGCACCCTATATGGTTTTACATAGACCGGATGTGCGTCCTTTTTTAATTTAATTGTTTCTTTAATAATATTTCTTACTGATACTGGGTTATGTTCTAGAAGCAAAATATCTGCGTAAATTTTATGTATAGAATCTTCTTTCTCTCTTTTCAAATATTTAATATTTATCAAATTTAATACTTTATTTACCCTATTTACTGAGATTTGAGTGCTATCAAAACTATAAGAATCAAAATTATTTAGTTTATTCGTAACAGGCTTAAAATTTCTAATTTTTACTTCTTTATCGTTTGTATTTATAAAACGTACCGGAATTACATGCGATTTTGGACGAGCTATAATACCTGCGGTAAAAACAAATATGTTTCAGTCGGTAGAACGACGCAATCGTCTTCATTATCTATCCAAAAATATTTTATAAGAATTGTGTAACATTTATAATTTGATACTAAGGGTATTGTAATTTTACAAGTATCAACCCAAAATGAAAAAAAAAATTTCTCATAATCTGTGATAGCATGGTGTTTAATAAGAAAATCTAATCCTATAATTCCATTAAAACTTCCTCCAATATCATTCATAACAGAAAAATTGTGATTTATATTCTGATTCTGTACATTTAACAAAATATTAAACGTACCAACTGATTCTGTGGAACCTGCAATTCCATTAATAATAGCTTGTTTATTTCTATCGATTGATTCAACAAATTACACCAATAGTTGCGCCTGAATCGAAAAGAAACAATAATTCTTTCGAACCATATTTTAATCGTATAAAGTTCATTCCATTCATACTAAAAATTACAGTTTCTAACTTAATGTTCTCGAAAAAAGTTTTTTTCATCGGTTGGTGGTTCTATAGGTTCAGCGCAAAATACACTACCGTGATTTGTTACATTACCCTGGTTTCCACGATTACCGCGGCTAGTTCCTCGCTGCCTTTGTCCGCGTCTCAGGTTGCTGTTACCCCGATTTATATTATAATTGATTATAACTGATTAGGGTCATTACGACTATAGGAACACTTATCACTTGCCACATAATTTTCCACTTCCTGTCTTGTACACCAATAGCGATGAGTTCTTGGCTTCTATCTATTTCTCTTCTTATCCTTTTGTCCACGGATTTCTTACAACACCTATGGATAACGTATGTCAGCAACACCATAATTCCGATAACAATGAATAATCCACAAAGTTAATGTAAATGACACCCCAGTTGAAGTTGTAGTTCCGCAGCTATTTCCCGACTGTGCAACAATAATTTCTTTCTCTTCCGTCGACTGGTTCGTCCCCATATTTGTTATTTAACTTATTTTTTATATACGCAAAACAAAAAAAAATCTGTTTGGCAGGATCGCCATGTAAAGGAATCGTTGTTACTGAAAGGGATCGGCGTCGGTTTCGTTGAGTAATAATTCAAACACCATTTCGATACCGAGAGTTATTTTATTATCAGTATGTATATGTCTACTACCGCCTACGGTACAACTACGACTACTGCATAATTACGATCAGAATTAACTAAACTTTCCTTTAGTCTGTCGAATTCGTTCTTAAGGTGTCAGCATATGGCACGCGTCGAGTGTAAAGTCCGTTTCAAACGTCCTGTTTGCTTGTCGGTGTATTTTACGGTTCATTGTCTTGTCATTTGTACTTGTCTGCGTCTTGTCGCAATTTACAGTGCAATGCCATCACAGGAGAACATAAACCATTAACAACCAAAATATTCCATCTGCACATATATTTAAATTATTACATAACATTATTTTTACATATGACAAATTTTATATACACCCGTTCGTTGAAAAAATTTTACGTGCTCTAAAAAGTGTTCAGGATTTGTAGCTTGAACTGTAGCGTATCAAGTCGTGCATGTGCTTTGCAAATAACTTCACAAGTAGAAAAAAAGTATCATTTCGGTACCTTGTTTCGAAATGTTATTTTTATACTAATTTAAGGAAAATTTTCAAATTGAATTCTTTAGGTATGTCAAATAATGACGAGTTACTCCACAATGCAATATAACTCACCGGAACGAACAGTGAAATCACAAGATATGAACTTCACAAATCGAGAGCATCATTAAGATGTAAACGCAATTTATATATTTTCCCAGTGGTTTATTTCCTAAATTTGCCACGAAATTGATTTTCCAAAATGTGGGTTGGGTTTAGATTGGTCTAAAGAAATGATTACTAATAAAATAACAAAATATAAAACACCAGGTAAAATGTGGAAAGTTTTCGAAAGCATGGAAAAATGAGAGAAAAAGTGGATGGATGTATTGTAAGAATTCTGCCGAGAAAACTGGTAGAAGTGAAAAATTGAAAAGTAGAAAAATTACACCTGCCGAGAAAATGCTGCAAATATTATGATTTATGAAAAAGAAAGAAAACATTACTTGAAGAAATTTTCAAATGTTGGAATTATTGAAATAGATTACACTTCAAGAAAAATGTTGAAATTCAAAATGTTCATAAATAATTTCTTACGAAGGCTTCTACGCCCCTTGACCAATGTTGTTTCTTTGTGTTCGGGCTGTTGGCGATGTTTCGTTCATTGTTGCAAGTGACATCATGATGGCGATACTATAATTACGCCTTAAAAGTAATAAGTTATTACTTTTAAGGCGTTATTACTAGGGCTGGGATCCGGATCCGGATATTTCGGATCCGGATCCAAAACTATCCGGATATCCGGATACCTCATATTTTCAATATCCGGATCCGGATCCGGATCCGCTATCCGGTTCCAGATCCGGATCCGGATCCGGATCCACTATACGGTTCCAGATCCGGATCCGGATCCGGATCCA
>JAFFZR010003108.1:6454-38955 GCA_018397195.1 Lethrus apterus
GGACCAGTGACGATATATGCATCTGAAGTAATCTCCTTGACAAAGAAGGATGAGGTGAAATTAATAGTAGCTGAGAGAAGAATATTGAGATGTATGTTGGAGCCCATTCGCACAGCAGAGAATGAATATAGATGAAATCAAGAAATAATAGAACATGGTTAGAAAAATCAAGCAACAATTGGTAAAATGGCTGGGACATATATGGAGGGCATCCCAGGAGAAAATTATAAGTATAATAACAGAGCGGATCCCAGCAAGTAAAAGAAGAAAAGGAAGACCAACGTCAACATGGATCAAGAAGGTGAAGGAAGATTTGTTCAGGGCAGATATGGGTGGGGTAACACTAGCTCAAGATAGAAAGAGATGGCGAAAGACATATAAAGAAGTAACATAGAGGAAAAGCGGGACTGATCTACCCCAAAAATTAGGTCTAGAAAACGTCTAGCGGCGCTACCTCCACGAGGATGTCAAGCCATTCAGGTAAACATCTTCAAAATATGAGAAAAAACATATCGCAAAAGACTACTCTGAGAAATTCGTGATAAGTGGGCGTCGTTTAAGCCGATCAGCAAGAAATAATAACTGAAATAACTAAAAAATTACTGAATATTACGCAGATAATAAATTCTTGAAACAGCTTTTGATATAGTTATGTATACACACGGAGTAGAAAATATAAATTACAATACAATCTGGTCTGATGGATGATAAAAGTCTGACACAAGTACTCTAGTACTCGGATGGTGTGCATGCACCTGAAATATTGTCAAAGGTCAAATGAAGATCTAAAAGAACAAATTTAATATACCGTGCGGTCCAAAAATACCCCCCCCCCCCTGATAACTTTTGAACGGCTGGAGCTGTCGTTATGAGAAAAAACCATTCAATTTTTAATTTTTAAGTACCAATAGTTGGCGTCACTTTTTTATTTTAAATGGAACACAACATATTTTGACGTTTTGGAAAGACAACGGAGAGACGAATCCAACGATACCCCACATGTTCAACTTTAATTTGAAAAGTAGCAAGATAGGCAGCAATAACTTTTCTGTAATATGTTATTTCTTTTAAGCAAAATTCGTAACAACGATTTGCTTTTATTTGTTTATTATCTGTTTTGTAGCTGATTAGTTAGTAAATTTCTATTAATGGTTTTTCTTGTTATTTAACACTACAAATGTTTATAATAATAATAATAATAATAATAATAATAATAATAATAATAATAATAATAATAATAATAATAATAATTATAATAATCATAGCTTTTTCAAGAGAATTCTGTTTATAAAGACTTGCACCCACGCGGATTTAGAACGTTTTTCGTCGTGACGTGACCGCAAAATGCCTGCGTTGTTCGCGCGTTTCTCTATTTAAAATCGTAATTTACGGCAACTTCTCTCGTAGCTAATGAGCTCGACGTTTTTCCGAAAGACTGCGGCGGAACGACGCGACGCGTTCGTGAAGTTTCGGGAACGCGCCGACTCGACAAAAACATTTTAATTAAGGCGCTTTTAACGCGTGAAACTTTCGTCCGTTTGTTGAAACTTTCGGGCTGTTAGTCGCGCGGTCGACATGCAAGAAATTGTCGGTTAAGATACGCAAACTGGTTGCCAAAGTTGACTATTTGTACGAATTTGTTTTCTGCGAAGGTTTCTGTGAAAATCTCGATCGGAATCAAAGCATAGCATAGCAGCCGAGGAAACATATATCCGCTGCAACAAAGAGCTCCGTAGGAATAAATAATAAAGAGTCTTTATTTGAGAAAGTTTCATTATTTAACGAAGTTCGAACGGGAAAATGGGAGAGCCAAGACATCGTCGTCTCTTAAACAATAGATGGAAAATCTGGCATTGTTTACTATTTTCCAGTCGGAAACTTTCCGACAACCTCGCGCCACAAGTTTAATGATTTTTCTCCCGCGCGTTTACCGCGCATTCTTTGTCTGAATATTATCATATATATAGGACTTTTCACGTTGGTTAATGCAAGCGAACATTTTTCTAAATTATTCGTTGCGTTTTTGTTAAGCTTAACTGAAAAACACAACGTCTAGCAGAAAAGAAAAAAAAAATTGCTAAGCAATTAAAAATTATTTTTAAAAATACGTTCCTTTCAATTCGATGTTAATCATGCCCAGAAACATATTAAATTGAAAAACATTCGAGCGGTTACGAGCGTTTATGAAGACGACAAGGTTCGTTTAAATCCGGAAAAGCCGCAAGTGAATCTCATAACGTGCCACGTGTCCGTAATCACAAATTACATTTTGCGAGTCGGGAAATTCATTTCGAGTCGCTAATATTTACAGAAGGAAATTAGTGTGGGGTTCGCGTAGCTCGTTTCTCGCGAAAAGAAGAACAAGAATCGAAATTTTATGCGGAATAACATTTCCGCGCGAAATAAATGATCGCAAAACCAACCACAAACAAAGGAAGGAAGTACACACGAAGGGGAATTTATTAAATTCTAGTCGTCGTAACCGAATCTGTAAAGATGTGCAATTTTCAGATTCAATTTTGTATCGGTTTCTGTTTAAATCAGTTCAAGGTTGGACGATGTAATAAATCCATTGTGTAAAAAAAATTAATTATCTTGAATTACTGATGTAATATTCGGAAAGAAATGAGTAAAAATCAAGCTTTCTAATATTGCTGGATTTTGAACTAACTTACAGTCTAACACCCGCTTTAACTGGAAATGATGTCATTTTTTCCCGCCGCCATTTTTCATATTTGAATTTCTGACCACCAATTTTCATATTTAAATTTCCCGCTGCCGCCATTTTAGATTTTCAAATTCCCCGCCGTCATTCCCCCCGATATTTTAAATTTCCCGCTAACACAAATCATCCCTTACAATCCTCCCCTAAAATCATGCAGGTCAAAGGTCAAGGTCACGGGGCCAACGGTCAAGGTCAAGGGTTAGGTTGGCGACTTTTATTTAAAAACCTCGCATGCGCAGTACAGGAAGGAGGGGCTTAGAATCGGCAAATACTATTTACTTCACATGGATCGTACTTAGGAGTCCAAACGAACTAAGTAAATCCGGCTCGAAGGACCAAAATATTGTGTATATCGTTGACCGGTGTATAATAGAAATAATAAATAGCATTAAACGACCAGGAAATGAATACAATAAATAAAATTATGAAACTGATGTACAGCTCCACCTTTCGGTGAAAACCACAACATCAGATGATGTCTGCTATTTTAGACAAGGAATCTGTCCGCGAATGAAAAATTTTACATCGACAACTGACAGTCCTGTCAATGCACAGACGTCAACTTTAAGTCAAGTTTTTGACAAATTATTTTGAAAAATAAACTTGACATGCATTGTTCGCTAGGGTCAAAAGGGCCAACATTTTAGGGCCAAGTCGCCCAGAAACTAACGTTAGTCTACGGAGGTGAGCGTTCAATGCATGTCAAGCTCATTTACCAAATTAATTTGACACTACATTACTACATTCGTGCTCGGCTATGTGTTTTCAACAACATCTCTTCACGCATCTTAATATAAAAAAATACACACATAAATTCGACAGATTTAAAAGTTTTCTTGAATCGAGGTAGTTGGTTCATGTAAATGTAAACGCCGGCAATAATTGTGTGCTCCATTAAAATTTAATTTAAACCGAGACGGTGCGGCAGTAAAGTAAATGCTCACACACTGCGTCATTACTCACCTTGCGCAGCGACAATTATAAGAAGTGCCACATAAACTTCCCAGTTCCGACACGAAAAACACCAAAAAAAATAAATAAATGGCGTGCAATGTGCGGCGGTTTGGAATCACGTAGCAGAGTGACATCGAAATTTCTTATTTGGTGCGAAATCGTGCCCTAAGCTGTTATTGAATTATTTCCATCGACATTTTTACACTTTATTATATAGTGTGATTTGAAAATATCGTTCTTCCATTGCGATGATGGGGATTTTTCTGTGGGAGTCTTTAAGATGCAAATTCGGCGGCGAAAATTAACGCGTAGAACACAGAAACGGAGGCGCCGGGCCGCGGAAATAAATTAACAGTCTTGCGATTTGGAAGCGGGCCAGGCAGATTGAAATTGTACAAACGACGCTACGGGAACCGCCCCCTAAATTATTCTCCCGAGCGCCGTCGTTTTAAATTTTGGTCGCTGAAAGCGATTATTTAATTTCGTCCGCGTTTCGTCCACTAAACCTCGCAAAAAAACACAGTTTCGAAGCGCGAACGTAATAAATCGTCGATAAAGACCTACATCAAAATTAAAACAGCGGCGAATAAAAAAAAAAAAAGTTCGCGGCACAATCAGAAATGTTTAAAACTTTTATCTACGGGTCGTAATAAATATTTTTGTTACATTTGAAGTCGCCCTCGTAGCTCACAAATATTCACGAAAACTACCGAACTGGTTGAAAAGTGGGAATTACCAAACGCCATGAACTAATCGGCTTACAGTTTGAAGGAATGAAAAAATCCGCTTAAGAGGGGAACGAACGTCCGGGATGTAAAATCGTGAAAAATTCATAAAAAGTTTTCGAACGCTGTAAAACGTCGCCACCCCCGGAGCTACTTTTGCATTTTCCGACGAAACGTCACGATTGTCTTTTATTCGACGATCGTTGTTGGTTTAAGTTATTATCTAAGTAATTGCGTAAGAAATTAACAGTTAAGAAGACTTGCTCTTCAAAACAAGTTTCTCAAGGTAAGTGTTATTACTTTACATTTTCTCGCATGTACCTCCCTTAGGTATAATTTAGTTTGTTGTGCTTTGCTTTTCGTAGATTTTTTTACTATTTAGAGTGCAAACAAAAATTTTATTTCTGGCATCTTTAACGTCCTCTAAAGGTGCGTTTGTGTATTTCGTGGCCAATACATATTATTTTTTTCTGTGTTTATGATTCAACCGGTAGTTGGGTAATTGTTGCGCTAGGAGGATGTGTAATGAACCAACCATGACTGTCAGGTAAGTATCTCAGTTTTTCTTGGACGCGTATTTATTTTTTTTTTTTATGTAATTTGTGAAGTTTTATCTTTTTGGCCGTTATGCTTCTTTTCCTTGGACAGGACATATCTATAACTTGAATTTTATTGTTATTATTCCTATTATTATTACAACTGGCACAGGGTCTTCCCTGTTTTGTTCCTTTCGAAAGGTGAGTCACAATACGACTGGTGTTTTAACGTTGTGTTCGTCCTTTTATAGGCAAATTCGTTAATGAACACTATTTCTACAAAACCAAAATGTCCACAGGTCCCTCGTATGTATTAAATTTATAAATAAACAATATTTTCACTTTTATGTTTGATTACACTATACCTTATAATTTAAATTATTATTACCATTTTTGATTTGTTTATTTTAATTTTAAATTATTTCATTGGGAAATAACACAGCAATATGTCATCAAAATAGCGATTGTCTTAGAACGTTTTCCTTTATTTGGTCATGTCGACAAATTAATCATAGACGCGCCAGTAAAAAAGAAAAACAATACACTATTTTATTGACACACGAAAATATTTACTTAACAATTCAATCCGTAACCATGGAGTTCACTGCATAATAACTGCATGAATCGTTAAATAAATATTATCATAAATTTTACGCCAGAAAATTTAACAAATATGGAAAATTTCATTGGTTCGTGAAAGCAGTAAAATTTTTTTGCATCAGTTGCATCTTCATTCGAATTTTCAAAACATAAAGGAAACGTAGTTCAGGGCCGAGTTCGACAGGCTGATCTCATCGCCGAAATGACGAACTAACATTTCCGCCGGAACAAGATCAGTCTGTTAACCCAGCCCACGACGACGATGTTATCTTACCCGAAGCACAGCGCACCCGGATCCTCTTAATTGTGTTTGTGTTTATGTATGCGTGGCGTTCAAGATTTGAGACCGAATTTCGAGCGGGCAAATGGCCAAGGAAACCCCCATTGTTTAATTTACATAAACTTGTGGCGTATACAGTGTGTGTATTAATGTGTAACTCATTAGGCGAAAAGATATCTAGCTAACTAGGTTCTACGTCTCAGAACAGACTGTTAAGAAAAAAAAACGTTTTTTATAAATTCAGCTACTTTTAACTTTGTAAATTTTATGAAGAAAAACTTTGATTCAATTAAATGTTGATTAACTGGTTTTGTTGCGATAGGTTACGGAACGTCGCAGTTACAACTAATTAAAAAAAAAAAAAAAACATTGAAATATTTTTCTCAATTTGTTGGGTCATTGAGAGAACACCAGCTTAAATTGGCACGAAAAGTTTACGAATTCCTATCCTGTACACAATAGACAGTGATATAATTTGGACAATGCGTAATCCTCTTGCTGTGTCGTTCCATACAAGGCTTTCAAAATTTATTACCATAGACGAATTCAATCTTTTATTCATGAACTGCGTTTAATCTGCAAATTAAATGTTTCGCTTTCGCGGTACAAATTATTAATTGGAAGCGAACCACATGCCGTTAATTACGACCGATTTGTCGCGATTTTAAAGCAATTTCCGTCCGAATTCCGCCACACGATTAAAACGCAACTCGAATAATCGCGCGAATTTCTTTTTCGTGGGGAAACTGGGGGTGGGCGAAGCAACGGCAATGCGGGGAACCCGGACGCAAAAACTCCGGTTAGTAGAGACGACCTATGAGACGTCGCGTCGAGTGCACACAAAATGCAGATATGTACGTCTTTTGCGGCGTTCAAGTGAATCTGCACGTTATCTTGTCGTGGGCGGCGGATGGATTCGTTTCCGTCGCATAATTTCGCGGCAGACAAATCTAATTTCGTATGATTTACGTGATATCTTTGGGCGACGTTTTATTTCTTCAAATAGATGGTTTCTTACTCTTATATCGGACGATCTCCATGGATGTGTCTTGAATTGTTACGCATTTTATGAGCGACGTGACCGGCGAAATCGTAGGGTTTTTCGGGAGAATTTCCGATCGTTCGGTCTTTACAAAGTTAATGCGCTGGATCGTTCGGTAAGATAACGGTTTGTTCACGAAATTGAACGAGTCAATAAGTCAAGTTACGAGTGGTATGCGAAAAGTTTTTACATTTTTATTTTCCACTCAAAAAATTGTGAAGTCGGTCGTGGTCGCAACCCAGAAGTCCACGTTCTGTCATTTGACTTGTTTAGGCATTACGAAGTGATAAAATAAAAAAAAAAATAATAAAAAACAATGATGGTGAAATACTAAAGTTCATACAACACTACGATTTGCGTTCTCAATAAAACTCCACATTTACGAATCTCTCGGCGTTTCGTCGAGCAAACACACATCAAGGTTCTCCATTCGAACGACGATTTGGATTTTCTCCGCTTCGCAAAATAAAAATCCACGTCGCAATAAAAATGTATTCGGAGAAAATATCGAAAGATACGCGCGGCGCGGCGGCGAAAATGCGGAGAAATAAAGTGTGCCGTCGAGCCGCTGCCGTCGCGGTATAAGTAAGACCGCAATAAATTCGAATTACGGTAGCGACAAACCGCCGAAGTCGACTGCTGGCAGGCGGACGACCGTACAGGGTCGCCGAGCTTCGAACGGAGATGGAGTCCGGGATAAGCCCTTTGTGGCGGAACAAAAGAGCCCTCTATTCGCGAATCTCGTGGACAACTGAATACGTATAAAATCTCGACGTTTAACCTACTCCACTTCTTTCCGAGTTTATTTTTACCATTATTTACGGTACAATGGAAGATGATTTTAATCGTGTATGGTTTGTATCGTCGAGTGTTTTCGTAAATAAAAAAATCCAGTCTTTCAAATGAGAAAGTACATACATGGAACGTAGGATGTGGAACCTTTTCTTATAAAATAAACATGGAATTTTCAACATTCTGTTTTTTATCTTTAGAGCTCATACCATTAACATAAGGTTGGCTTGATTAGTCGATGATTCATGGATAAATTCGAATAATGGAGATGAAATAACTATTTATTATTTTATTAGTCAAATATTATGTATTAACTAATGAAAACTGTTTATAATTACTGGTCTAGTGGCTTAATCTCAAGGTCTAGGCTTCAGGTCTTAATGGGGGAGGGCAATGGGTTTTTTACGTTTCCCTAATCCTTGCAGCGTATACTGGTATAGGGCTTCGGAAAGGACACTGTCTACTGAATAAGCACCTACATACGTTGTGTGTCGTAAACGACCCCATCAGTCGCGGTTGCCTTGAAGAAGATGAAACGCCAGAACATGTGTTATATCACTGCCCGGCGCTCGCATCGATAAGAAGATCCATACTGGGGGACTTCCGGCCCAGTATGACCAGACTAAGCGACAAGGTAAGGTTCTGAAGCTGATTGACACCGTCGGCTAGCTTGAGGACTAATGAGGAGCAGGAGACGCTCTGGGCGGATGGTAAAATGGGCCTATCTTAGAGGCCTAGGTGCTAGTGTGGTCTTTGGACCACACAACCTCCAAATCCCTACCTCCACAATTCAGGCTTAACACCTGTAAGACGGTCGTGGAAGTAATCATATTCCGTTCTCTCAGTCCAACTATGTTCTTCGAGTACTTGGGAAAAGTGGCGAGAGGGAAGCAAGGGAAAAATAACAATATTTTATCGTTTTCAATTCATTGACTGAAGGATACAATCCAATCTAAATAAATCGCAGTGTCAGAGTATAAATGTTTTTATTCATACCTGAAGCGATACATCTTATAGCTTTAACGTAAGACCCGTCACTAATCCGCGCTTCTTACCCGGAACGACGCGAGGCGACTTACCAAAGTAAAACTGCGAAGATAAATTTTCGCGGGTTCAGCGGCAGTCCCTTACGCGCACAACATTGCGACGAAAAATCCACGCTTGCCGCATGGATTATCCTTCGTCGGATGGAATCATGTATTTCGATTCGACACGAAATACAACTGTCGCAGTTTAATTTTCCCCGAAAAAGATTAATAAACGTGGCGGCGTCAAAAGCGGACATTACCGCCTTTAAATATCAAATATCCGTTCTGGTGGCGCTTTAACATCGTCGTGTAATAAGTGCATTCATCACTGTCTTCGTCGCCGCGGAATTGCTCCATTTTTGTTGTGGGCGCAATTCCATATTTTACGCGACTCGCTACTCGACACGTGACCGAATGCGGAGCTCATTACTTGAAATTATTTCATTTCTTTGACAAACTTTGTTTAGATTAATATCCGAGGACTAGTTTCGGGTTTATTTCTCCTCTTCAGTCTGGGTCAAGTTGTCAGTAGATAAGTTATAGGAGTTCTTGTCCAAAAACGAATGTTATTTCGAAAGTACAAGTTCACATTACTTCCGGTCTTGATGTCCGCTACAATCGTTTAGTGTAGTTCGTATTTCTACCACCAGATGTCTGTAATATTTATAAAAAAATAGTTGCGCTCGAATCGAACCCAAGCCTCTCAGATTATGAACCAAATACTTTAGCATCGTGTCACGGACACCGTTGATAGCTTTAGTGTATTTAATTGGCTTTTGAACAGCTCGGAACAGCATTTGAACAGAACAGCTTCTGAACGGTCTGTTAAATTTGAACGGACCCATCAGAAGCTATTCTGAGCCAAAGCGGATCGAGAACTCTTCCGAGCTGTTTAAAAGCCGTTAGGTCCATTTGCCCCACGTTGGGCGCCAAATTTTGTACTTCATTTTTTAATATAATTTATGAGGTTAATTTTCATTTAAAATGGGTCTAATTTGCCGGACCGTATCGCTTCTTCATCTTCATCTTGTTCATTAAATCGCGCTCGTAAATCTACATTTTTTACAATTTTTATGGCGTTTTACAAACTATCAAAGCTATCAACGGTGTCCGTAACACGTCGATAAAGTATTTGGTTCATAATCTGAGAGGATCGGTTCGATTCCAGTGCATCTATTTTTTCATAAATATTCCAAACATCTGGTAGTAGAAATATAAACTACATGGCGGATGGGCGGTGGAAATTCGAACTAAACGATCGTAGCAGAGATCAGAACCGGAAGTAAAGTTAATAACGTATTTGGCCCAAAACGTCCATTATCTACCGTTGTCACTTTATGCCTTAGCATTTTGGCTTGATTTACCCATAGATGTAAATTACGAATCTGACGAAACACATCAGATTTTGACGTGGAAAATTCACTTACGCAAATCAAACTTTAGCTCGTTTTTCACGACGCAAACTGCGACGAACGCCTTTATCTATTGTTTAATTTCGTTAGCTCATATTACAGTTTGGGTCTGTTGAGATTTACGAGGAAGACCGGCGGAGCCAAGTCGACGATGACGTCCGGATGCAAAAAGTGGAACAACGGAATGCCCCGGCTTCCTATACAACACTTCTAGACGGAATCCTCCGTTTATTATTATTATTTTTTTTTTTTGAATATAAATGGATATCCATGCAGATCTTTTTTCGTTACGCTGTGTACGTTAATTGGATGTGATCGAGTTACGTAACTAGTTATGTACGAGCAAAAATCCTCTTGACCGCTACACCGCCCACATAAGATTGATTGATTTATCTCGTTTCTATTGCAGTCTCGAATGCATGCGTATTTACAACATTAACGATTTTTAAAGGATTCATTTCGAAATAGAGGAAACGCTTTTTTTTGTAAACGTTGGTAAACTGTTCGCACTCAAACTAACTAAAATAACAAGATCTGGCTTACATCTCAATAAAGCGAGTTATACGTCTGAATGTAAGCGCGTCTGATCGTTAAAGTTTAGCAGTTGAAGGATTTAATGAGCGAATAGTTCGCTCATTAAACGCGAATGTTTTCCAGCGCGTCTCCTCAGCAAATTGTACGTTGCGAACGGGTAACTCGACTAATTAAGAATTCAATTAAAAGAACATCGCTGCGTGTACAACGATCGTAATTAATTTCTGAGCGTCCGTAGGAAATCCGCCGCGATAACACTTTAGGAAAACGACGGGAGACTTTGTCTTTAAACAAACCCGTTTACTGCGTATGGATGCATGCATGTCCATGTTTGGGGGTTGCGCGCAGCTGATCAATATGGATTAATGAATACGCTTGTTTATCTGCTAGTACGACACATATGTGCAAATAGAGATCACCACGTTTGCAAATAACGTTTTATAGCTTTGCGTCGACCTATAATGAATTATTATGCGTAGGTATCGTTTTCGGATTGTTTTAAAAAGTGTGTTTGTATTTAAAAATTCCAGACTGTGTATACTGAATTTCTGCGTTTACAAATGTGATTTTTCTTCGTCTGTGACCATTTTTCCAGCTTGCATTTCTCACGTAAAACATAACGTCGCGTCTCGGACATTAGGGCCATTAAATCAAACAGAAAAATATTCCGTCCGAGGCGTAAACGCGGTGCACTTTGCGGGACAATTTAAAACGCGTAATAAAATTTCGCGTCGTGAAAGGAAATAAATGGCGCCCGGGACAGCAAGACCGTACGAAATGGATTTCTTCGTCGCACTTAGTGAAAAACGTATAAAGTAAAAATGTTACGAGACAACTGTTGCACCGACCGACGCGTGAAATGAACGCCGTCGATTCCGTCCTATGCAAGTTAATATTTTCAATTAGAATAGTTCGGATTTTGTGAAAATATCGTGTTTGCAGCGAAATATTCCATAAATATTTATAAGACTTTGAGTGTTCTCTCAGAAAAAAAAAAAAAGTAGTCGATGGAACAGCGCATCGGTGCGAAAAGACGCTTCGCTGACGGTACGTAATTGAAGTGCGGACCCACGGAGTGAAAAATCTCTCGTTCAATTGGCGCTTTTTTAACTCGGAAAAATTCTTCGCCGCGTGACACATTCACTTCGTTCACAATTCACGTTCCGGTTTTCGAGCTTAATTGGACACATTATTGAGAGTTCTCCGGGGACACGTTGGCCGACGACCATTAACGAGAATGTTGCGAATGTCGTTTTGCGATAATTGACGTTGTCCATTCGTCGATATTTTTTTTTTTTTAAACATGTCATAACGTATCGTTATATCAGTTTTGTTGGGGATCGGAATCGATCGATCGAACATATTTTAGCTGCTATTTTATCTTGAGGTTTAATCTTTTTTGATTTTTGCTTCTTTACATTTATCACATTTATATACAGCTATGATCAAAGTTTTTTCACTTGATTTACATAACTAGTTTTACAAAATGGCCCTGTTACTCTTGTTTAGAACAAATAAAACGCATGTTGCGGATTGTTTCAAAAAGTGTGTGTTTGCGAATTATAAATGACAATGATAGTATTTTTGTGCCGTCAGAGAGATAGCACGCGTTCATCTTCGTAATTTATGCGTCAGATCGAACGCACAAAGTTCAAGTTCAAGCCCAAGTCAGAAAAAGGGAATTATTAAAGGAGTTCCACTGGGTAGCATCTTGGGACCCATCTTATATCTGCTATATGTGAATGCTGTGGGAATGCGTTTCAAGAACTGCGGTTATTGCTATCATCTCAGTTCACAAAGATGTCAACAGTGCCATGGGCCAATTGCAACAGGATTTTGATTCATTCTAGGACTGGTCACACGATAAACGACTTTAAATCAATCTAAATGATCCACGTTGCTTTATCACTAATGCTGCGTTCAGAGGGAGCTAAGATAAAGTGGTGGATAGAGGAATCATTATTATATAAATAAAAAAGTTTCCTTAATTAAAAATATACGATCCCCAAATTAATTTGTGTTTTAAGTTCAACAAGTGACAGGTTTAAAAAAAGACTTTATGTTAGCTCGAATGAGAAATTAGAGAACGGTATGTGCAGTGAGAGATCCACGATCATTCGATTAAACCTTGAATCGAGTTAAATTACGACCTTCGAATAATCAATCGAGCTTAAATTCTTAACCGGTGTGGGCGCGCCGATTTCTAATTGAATTTTCCGTTGAACAGACCGATTGCACGGAAACTGCACCTGAAAATTTCGAATTCGTCCGGGTACGTGGCGACGGATCTTTTTGAAGTACCCGTTCGGCGACGAATTTCAAAAATACCTCGCGAAACAATGATTTCACAGTACAATGCGTCGTGCACACGCAATTCGATGATGGTATTAGCATTTGTTCGCACCGCACATTCAAAGCGCGCGCTTAAATTAGTTGTTAATATTTATTGGTCGTTAATTTGGCTTATTAACTTTTGTTAATGATTTTCAAACAAAGTCGTCGGTAATGTAGGACGTTAACTGCCATTGTTGTGCGATATTTCATCTGCGTGTGTTTTATTGCTTTTAAATGATTGATTTCACTGTATTTGTAAAGTGACTCAATTATGCCTTTACCTAAAGGTCGATGAATAACTAAAAATATTACCATAAATATGAGTTTAAATAATTCAAAAACACACTTTTTACAACAATTTGTAACGTTCCTCTAATTTACATTCATCGCCGTTAATTAAAATGGTTTATCGGTCATTCCACGTATGGCTTGGTTTTATTTGTTAATTTGTCGAAAACGTTTCCCACTTATCACATCCCTTCAAGCCAAATGTGTGCTTTCGAAACTTCTGAAGGGCCCTACACGAGCGCACTCAGGCCTCCCGTTACAAGCTCATAAACTACGACATAACAACACGTCTCGCACATCTTTCGCGCTAATCGTCCGAAATTCGACGGAAAAACTCGGCAATTAACGATAAATTTCGAAACGAGAGAGAGGTTACATCTGGCAACTGAATCGATGCAGTGCCGGTCGACCTAATTTTTGACGACCGGAGGGAATTTACGAGCGGAAATAAAAATTTACTGCGACTGAGGACAATTTTAAGCTTTAAAATTTGTCCGAGCGCTTTGCCAATCTTTAAGTCGATGGAATCACAAAAGTCCTAACTTTCAGACATTCAGTTTGTGTAAGGTGGCACGATTGTTTGTTAAAGACGGCGAAGTTTCGCAATTAGTAACGTGCACACGGTGTCGGTGTTTTCGGAGCTTAATTTGCGCAAACCCACGGTTGTTTAACGTTATCTCCTAAGGAAATGCCGATGAAAAATGCAATCTTTAATTGTGTGTTTCCTTTAACAAAGACGTGTTGCACAAAGGGAATGCCGTTTCGAAAAGACTAATGATGAGCCCGTTGCATTCGCAATTCGCTTTGTTTCCACCAAAAGCAATCGCGAGCAGTAATTGCTCTAAAATTATTATCAATATGTTGCGCACCATTAGTCACGCTATCCAACTGAAATTTGATTTTGTTGCTTTGTGCGCTCATAAACAGAAACCGCATTATCGATAGAATATCTATAATTTCGAATACGAACAGTCACGCTAATAAACGACGTTTGTTGCTTATCGTTCGATAAACGGTGCATATTTTACACAGTAACAACAAATAATAACAACAACAAAATAATAATAACATAGATACCAAAAAATTAGGCGCCCAACGTGGGGCATGCATTGGGCTTGATTACATTTTTGTTTTAATTTCGACAAGAACTCAACAACAAATAATAAATTTTGCTGATGGTAGATGGCTAGATGGTACTTATTTTGTATCTTAAAATAAATCAATTAAAACAATAAATATCTGAGCGATAAGAATTATCTTAAAATAAATCAAATTACAAATTTTAAACACTTGCATTAAAATTGCATTAATTTAAGAAATCTTGCTCGAATGCAACGCGACGTTCCTAGTTTTAAATTAAACCGACCCCCCCCTCCCCGTAAATGGGAGTAATTTGTTTCCGACGTCACAATGAAAACGCACCGCGCAAATATATATATATGTGTAAAATAACGGAAAATACACGGATTTAATTACCGTATGTATGCACTTTAAACTCGGTATGTTTTTACTTCAAAAACCGTTGAATGTATTTCCGGCGTGCCGCGTTGTGCTCGAATAAATGGAATTACGTTCATAAAATATTTATTTAATGATCTAGGTGAAGTGGATATATATAGTCAGTGTTATAATTGAGAATGTGAGATATCGATACAGAAAATCTGTATATATAGAATCTGCAGACGTTGTATTGCTTCGGCGGTAATTTCCTCGGCATAATCAAATCTGTTTGACGAATAGATCTCCATTTGTGAATTCAAAAGTCGTTTAAAAGACCAATACAAATTACTATATCATGTCAAGAGAAACGAACAAATAATAGCAGAAATACAAAACTATCAATTAAAATTTGGCGCCCAACGTGGGGCATGAGAACTTTTCACTATTTCTCAAATTATTTTTTGTGTACTTTCCACATATTTTTTTTTTTCGAAATTCATTACAATTATAAACGTTTCCAAATTATGAATTTTTCGTATAAATTAAAAAACTGCTTTCACGTCACGCCGGCATCTTTCGGACTTTTCTAAAAATTACAAAAAATTCAATCGTACACGACGTCGGTCGTTAAAACTTGCATAAGCATGTGTATCTCGTTGCCTTACCGCGCGCGTTATTAGAATATTCATTTGTTTCCTTTGTACTCCGTACGTCGTAAAAACGGCATTATTTACGCTGACGCGGCTTCGCCATTGTGCGGCGGTGCAATTACCGCAAGATATATCGCGCGAGGCGCTCGTTATGTTTTAATTCGAAATTAAATTATTTTTAAGGCTCAAGTGTGCTAACTCGACATGCATTGATGGTCACACACAGGAGCTGCACTGACGACGGGTGTATGCCAGAAGTTAGTCTGCAGCTAGTGTGAGAGGTTCGTGGTCGAGCTCGTGGTTCACTATTACATAATTTATTGAACTACCTCACAATCCGTTTTTTTTTTTTAATAATTTATACTGTTTTTCTTTTGTTGTCTTTCTTTTGTTAATTTGCGCTGGATTTTGATGCCCTGTCACCCCTCCCTTCTTGATTTAGTTTATTTATTATATACAATAGCGACGCACGCAAAACAAACGAACTCGATAAACTACCCACTCGGTCGTAAAAACTGCGGTGGTAGCCGCTCCATTAAAATTAAATGTTTCCTCACGAAACGACAATCGGGTCGTCAGTTCGTCAGAACTATTTTTTTTGCTCAGCCCGCGGGATATCGCTAAATTATCGTTCGTTTTATGTCTTTGGGGGGAAATAAAAAATTTCGTCGACTCATTAACGTGAAACACTCATACATACAAATAAAATGAACAGTGATAAAAAATCATTATTTACGGTCGTTTCGTTCCACGCGTTTGCTTGTTGACGATGGATATTTATTAACTATTACTAATGGATGTGTTGTGCGGGTAATTGGAGCACCCGATCTTGCAAACAATGGCGCGTATCGCCTTCGGCGTCGTGTGGCTGGTGTATATATTTAGTAAGTCAAGCATGTACATCGAGACAAAAACCGATATCGCTTTTGGATGGAAACTGTTGTTTATTTTGTAATTGTTGTCGTAACTTGTCTGTTGGCTGTACTGCGGAAATATAATAAACAATCTACAAAATCTATAAAATCGAAATGGATACCGCATAAAGCGCTGCGAATGTTTCAGAGCAAATATTAGTTTTTGGGAGCGTCGCGTCGTCGTCATCATTCCGGCTTTGTGAGTCGTCAAAGCTCACCAAACTAATTCAATGTTCGATTTTTAAACGATTTACACAAAAATTTAAAAAAAGTCATCACCGAAAACGTAATTAAAGTTCCGTCGTCGTAAATCACGATTTCCGGCATAATTGGCTTCGCGAAAGAATTAATTGCATTTCTCGCCTCCGCCCATGGGGACTTTGCAAAGAAAACACTACACAATGATATTTAAGAAAGCAATTATCCTCGGCCGCCGCGGCCGAGTTTCTAAGACGCCGCCAATTAAGTTTATTCAAGTTTGCGGCGCTTTTTCCGACTTCCAGTCTTAATTGATGGGCTCCTTAGTGATAACACAACGGAGCGTGTGAAACCATTTTGATTAATAAAAAAAAGGACTTACCGATCCTGATGATGGGCGGTAGCGCGAGTGATTCGAGCGCGACCGAGCACAAAATCACCAAAGTAAACGTCGACATTTCGACCCGTTCCGGTGAATCACCGCGTCATAACATCAACGTTGGCATCTACTACATACGAACGTCGACGCGGCGGCGGGCGGCGCCGCGCTTTTCAATTTGTATTTGAGCTGATAATTGGGGTACGCAAAGCAAACGTTAGTTTAGGATTTCTCTTCGGATAACATTTATACACGGTCACTATTTACACTGCCCGTTATTCCACGACACTGGTTTTATTTGTCCGAGTTCGGAAATTCGGCTTCGGCGGCGTCGAAATTTTCCTCCTTGTTTACGTCGTCTTTTCGGGAAAAAGTCGTCGTCGTTTGGGGAAAATTCTGTAACCAAAAGCATTAATTACCAAGTGATTTATATGAAGCAATAAATGCCCATAAATTAATACATTAATTACATAATTGATGTGGATGGCATTTTGTAAACGTGTATCAATCAAATAAAAGGACTTGACGTAAAAACGTATTGTGTGTATACCATTTTATCGACATCAGAATGTAGTTATGGTCTTTGTTTTAATAAAAGAAAAACTGCAGAACTGCAGTGAGCTCGTTATGTAAACACAACACGCTTCCCATTGTCAATATCAATGCATTGTTGATTTTATTTTATTTTATTTGTCGGTTACATACTATTCACCGAAAGTCGAGTGAGAGATGAAGTTTAAAGGACTTACATTTATAAAATGTTAGTTCCACTTTTGTATTCAAACATGTCGATGAATAAAACCCGATCAAAAACAACAAACACAACGCAAAATTGTGTACAAGCTCAAAGTACATTTCCAATTTTCATGCACAAACAAATCGACGAACACTCGAGATCAAAACGTCAAAACCCCGATCGGAAAATCCCTTTAAATTATGGTTTTTCGCCGAAACGCGTTCGACGCTCGGCGCTCGGCGAGAATGCACATTTTCGCGTCGGATAAAATCGCCGGCGTTTCCGCGTCCGCCCCGATCCGACCGGAAGGGCGCCGTGCGAACGGAAACGACCCCTTTGCATCCATTAACCGTTCGAGTATTTAGCGTGCAATTTACGAGAGGATTTTCCGGATTCGACGTGCCCGCAAGAAAAGCCCGATTATGCGCCGGTAAGGGTCGTGCGACGTTTATCCGCGATGCGCGTTCATAATAAAATCGAGAATTTTCATCGCGATGGGATTTAAATGATCGAAAGTATAAAGTTTGTATCAAATTCTTGGAAAAATACGAAAACGATCTATGGACGTATTTTGTTGTATTGGTGTGTCGTATATTTTTTTATTACATTTGAAATCTACGATTGATAGTTAAGAAAACGATAAACAAATGTACAAAGAATAAAAGCTTTTTTTCCGAGAAAATCACAAACGTTTCGCAATTAAAATTGCCGTCGGTGATGCAAATTTTGCGACTTCCAACGTACACGGTTAATTAAAACCGCATTTCAATTACTAATCCGCCAGATTGCTGTTTCGATTCGACGTGCTGTTCGCTTCATTGACGTTGTTTCAAAAATAAAATTAGCAGTAAAAAAATAAAGATGGAATTAAAGACTCGGATGAAGAAATGAAAAAACTTGAATAAAATAAACACAAATTACAGAAATGTTCTGAGGAGGCGATATATGAAAACAATGGATGAGTTGATGGTAAAATGGGGAATTCAAATGGGAAGGGAGGAATTGAAAAACACAGAGTGAAAATAAAAGATTGAAGATTGAAGATTGAAGAAGTGAACTGAAAACGTCAAAATTACTAAAAGAAAATCTATGTCTTTTCACAGTTCTATGATCGGGACAAAATAAATGATTTAGTTATCCAAACTTGGGGCTTGTCGTTTACATAACAAACTTTTTAAACATGTTCCTTTTATTTTTTCCCATGGGGGGAAAATATGGCAGATGCACAAAAATATGAGCTTTCAGATGGTGAAAAAATATAGCGATTGGTTTTCAAATAAGAAATTTATGATTGATTTTCCTCTTATGGAGATTTACATGTAAACAGTTTTATTGCTGGGATTTATGAATATCTTCACGCCGGTATTTTTGTCCCGATTTTCAATTATTCATTTCGTTTTTTTTTTGCGGTTGGACTCGTTTGGAAACGAGTCGCATTTTAATCGGATATGTGTAGACGTAGAACGCTAATTTAGGTACGTGACGTTCGTGACGATAAGAGTTATCAGCTCCGTCGAGTAATAAAATCAGAGATTATTCGAATGAATTTGAGATTTACCGTTCCGAACGTTTCGGATTATGGTAAATCGCCTGTTGATATGCAATTCAAATTGTTTCGTATTAACGCATATAAATGAGAAGGTTGCAACGGTAATGTGGTCCGTAATCGATTCAACACCTGTCTTACAATTCTCGAATTTTTATGTGTTCATCAACGTATACGTACGAGCGTTCAAAGTGTATTTTCGAACATTCTCTAGCGTTGTACAAACTTGTTTGTTTTACAAACTCTAATCTACTTTACCGAACGGTCATGATTCATTTTACGTGATAAATCGTGGACGATATACCGTCGTTTTAAAACGTAAAATGGAGCTCGCGATGTTATCCGCAGCGCCGCCACTCCATTACCGTCCGAAAAATTAATTAATTAAGTCACTAAGTTCTGACGTCTATACTGAAAGTTACGAATGTTCGCTGTACATCATCGTCGCGTATAACGCCGACTAAAAATTGTTGTAAATAAATAAACGTCCGTAAATGCCGACTGAGACGACGTTTTTTATCGCATAAGGAAGATTTTTCCAGATCGTATTAAATTTTGAAATTTTGTCTCCGTTGGTAGTTTAAAAAAAGTCAACGCAGATCGTCCTTTGGAGTGGTGAATGCTCGAATCAGTCGTGTGAATTATGCATGGCACTGTCTGCGAAGATTACGACATGTATTATTCAAAATCACACCGGTAGAGACCGCTAATAAAGCGGCTTTCTCAAACTTTACATACATCAAACATAAAAATACCGCGGTAACGCCAAACTGTATTACCAGTGTTTTGCTATTGATTTATTTTAAATGTAAGTAAGGTGTAACATTTAGGGCATAAGTCAATGTTTTGCATATATTTTTTTACTGCTTTTTTATTGCATGTAATGATACCAGTGGTTGTTCGGAAATTTTTTTCCATCGTTGTACATACATGACGTGCCTGCCCTTTTCTAATGAGAGCAGCGCGAGTCCGGAAATTATTTTCCATTCCTGTACATACAAAATATTTATTAACGTAAAGTATATACAGTGCGGTCTAAAACTCCCCCCCCCCCATGATAACTTTTGAACGGCTGGAGCTATCGTTATGAGAAAAAAACAGGTCGATTTTTAATATTTACGTACACAATTTTAGTGTTGTCAAAAATTCAATTCCGCTTCCGGAAGTGATGTCAACTTTCTTATTTTAAACGGAACAACCTGTATATTTTGACGTTTTTGGAAAGGCAACGGAGAGGCGAATCCAACGATATCATAAGTTCAACTTTAGTTTGAAGAGTAATAAGAGAGGCAGCAATAAATTTTCTGCCATTTTCTTTATGTGTTCCTTAGATAGCCATAAGGCAATAAACATTTTTAGTCTTAAATAACAAGAAAAACCATTAATAGACATTTACTAACTAATTAGCTACAAAACAAATAATAAATAAATAAAAGCAAATTTTTATTACGAACTTCTGGCCAACATAGTACAGAGAAATTATTGCTGCCTATTTTGCTACTTTTCAAATTAAAGTTGAACATATGCGGTATAGTTGGATTCTCCACTCCTCCTCTCCTCTTTCCAAAAACGTCAAAATATACAGGTGTTCCGTTTAAAATAAGAAAGTTGTCATCACTTCCGGTTTTACCGGAAGCGGAATTGAATTTTTGACAACACCAAAATTTTGTACGTAAAAATTAAAAACCGACCTGTTTTTTCTGATAACGATAGATCCAGCCGTTCAAAAGTTATCATGGGGGGGAAGTTTTGGACCGCACTGTATACAGCTGTCCACGGAAATATTCTACAATAGCCAACTTTTTTATTTAAAGACATACAAACTTGGTTAAATGGACAATACCTTGCAATGCGCATTTTGCACAATAAATTATAAAACAA
This sequence comes from Lethrus apterus, assembly GCA_018397195.1. Lineage (NCBI taxonomy): Eukaryota > Metazoa > Arthropoda > Insecta > Coleoptera > Geotrupidae > Lethrus > Lethrus apterus. The sequence continues at coordinate 27,449 of JAFFZR010003108.1, forward strand.
AAGAACATCGCGTTGCTAAGATACAAGCATAAAGATTAATTTTTTAAATGGAACATCCTGTATATTTTTATTTTTTTAAGTTGCTCTGATCGCCTGCTATAATTAATTATAAGACAATTTTACTCTAGGATCGCTAGTTAAGGAGTTAAAAATAAAGTAATAAAATAATAAAAATCAAAAAGCAAAAGAACTATTGTTATCGATCCTCCTCTTGCAACAAGTTGTTTTAGAAATGTTTTTCATCCTTCGGACTGCACCAATATGTCTTATGTATCTCACATCAATAACAATAAAAGAAATGTATTATAAATTATTTATTTACTACTATTATAATTTTAATGAAATTTGCAAAATTATTTTCTTCAAAACTCTTTTAATAGCGGTTTTAGAGAAAAATAATCTTATAAATAATTATAGCGGGCGACCAGAGCAACTTAAAAATGTAAAAATATACAGGATGTTCAGTTTAAAAAATTAATCTTTATGCCTGTATCTTAGCAACGCGATGTTCTTTTGTTTTATAATTTATTGCGCGATTTATTGCAAGGTACTTAAACTTTGTCCATTTAACCAAGTTTGTATCTCTTTAAATAAAAAAGTTAGCTATTGTTGAATTTTCTCGTGAACAGACTGTATATTAAAAGCACGAATTACCACCAGGGAACGACGTCAAACCCACATTTTTTTTATCGAAGACTGCGGGAAACCGCATCATCGACCGATATGACGAATCACTTTTAAGCGACACGTCTTACCCCATGACGGATTGTTCTTCTCGGCGCGTCCCCCATGCAAATTCGAAAACGTTCGATAATACGTTTACATATTAGACCGGCGGATGCATGGAATATAAATGAACTGGGAAATTATATTTGATGTCGATATAATAGAGTGATGTCGGCGGTATTCCGTTTTCTACAAGAAAAATGTCGATCCAAGGGCGTGCTTTGCTAAGAAAGCGCTAATGGAAAGATAATTAAATAAATAAATAACTCAAATGTGAACCATTTTAAACTAACCCCTTTAGATTATTAATGAATGTTGAATTTAGTCTGAACTTTGTCGAATTTGAACCCTGGGGTTATAAGCGAGGTGAGGGTTGAATTTAAAGTGCTGTGTAACATGCACAGTCAGACTAAGATGTGGAAACGCAGCCTGACCAAAAATGTAATTATAAATATTCTTTTAAATATTACGATTTTTCTTTTTTCCAGTTTCAACAAATTGCATTTTCTTAAAAAAAATCATGTAGTGTGAAATCCCATCTTTAAATTTCGTTTGTCGACGTTGTATAATTCTCCGTGCACGTGTCAGCACTTAACTTTGACGTCATTTTATCGTCCCACATATATATAAAACGGTCGGGTGTTTGAACGTGATTGTAGTTTGAAAGTTCGTGCCGAAAGTGTTTCCCGACTGGGGAATTTTAAGAGTCCAGAAAAGTGCCAAAACAAATACATAAATAAGCAATACGTCGAATTCGGACTTGTTCTTTCGAATCACGATTGTGTGGCTTCGCGCGGCAGATAAACGTCTTTACCCGGACGCGTATTTCCTAAACATACTATGTTCCATACTGGAATTTATTTATTTAGCCATATAACATATAGAGCGCTCGTTATGTAAACACAGTACGCTTCCCATTGGCAAAATCGTTGCTTTTTTGATATTTGTTTGTAGGCTGCTCACGCATTTCTTCACTGAGCGTCGATTTAACAATAATGACCTAAACGAAAAAAATCAGGGGGTATTATATTTTCAAGAAAACCTCGTTTTCTAAATATATGGATCTATTAATTGGATAAAAGGTAATGAAGTTGAATTTTCCTGAAAGAAATCACATCCTTATATAAAATATAAAATGAAATCTCCGGAAAAAAAATTAAATTCGAATTTAAATTCTTTCGGCTCGTCTTCGCGTTTTCTCCTCCGTCCGTGCGCCGCCATTACGGGGAAGTTATTTTTGCATTTGTCGAAGCGCGTCGGGGATGACTTAGAAAATGTGGATCTAAATTTTATTAGCCGGGCATAATTAAATTTCGCTTAACTCGTGCGGAACGCAATTCCCATTACGGTAAAATTATTTATCGTCTGGGAATGGCGAACGCGACTTTTCATTTGTTCAACGTTGTTGCTGCCGGCGTGTACAAATCGATTAATTTAATGCGAAACTTACGTGGATGCACGCCGTCAAGGTACGTACAATGGAACGTTTTAATGAATAAATTCTGTACGTTTGCTTATAAACGGAAACGTTGGTAATGGACGGCGTTATTAAAATTTGTCGGACTCTCTCGAAGCGCTAACTGGCTCGAATCGTTGAAAATTTATTTTTCGAAACGCCACGAAAATATCAAATTACGAAAAATCTAACGGATCGTGATATTTTTTCATGTTGTTACTGGCGCCAAAGAAAAATTCCCTTTGAGGAATGAAATTGTTCGCGTGCACGTGAAAGAAGTTCAAAATTTAAAAAAAAAAAGGTTAACGTCATTTAACGTCGGAGTTTTTTTTTTTGCACTCCATTGTGTAAGAATTGGGAATTTGCATTTGTATGGAATGGAGGTCGCGACCAGGTCATTTCCCTTCGATAGTCGTTGGGTTCGTTTAAAACGTTGAAGTCTACGAATTTAATTTTAGTTGTAAATATTTTTCGTATAACCACAAAATTGCCGCTGCACGCGTCTGCTACATGCGTTGGCTGCACACGTCGGCTGCTCACAACCGCCGCACATGGAGTCGTTAAAGAATGACAGGGCGCGGATCAAACTAGCGGAAACCAGGTGGCGCCTTTGTTAGGTTGAGGGGGTTTTGGGTTTGTAGATACAGTGAGAATGTAAAGCTTGGAACATATTCAATAAAATCTTCATTAGGAAAGTAAGAAAAAAATGCTTGGACAGGTCGGCTTTCTTTTTCAATTGCTTATTTTTTTGTATACGTATATTTTGTATTGCGTCATCTATGTTCGAGTTATGACGTCATCACTTGTTTTTTTAAATTGCAAGTTACATAAGAATATTTTCGAGATATTTATTATTAATGTTTAATAACCCATTGCTGCATTATTTTCGTTCCGACACTGATCGTACCTCCTTTTTTTCATATGCACCTATTATGCTTAGCAACGTTTAGTGAACGAAACAAAACGTCACTGTAAAATATTGTGAAATACTAAACGTTGCTAAGCATAATAGGTACATATGAAAAAAGGAGCTACGATCAGTGTCGGAACGAAAATAATGCAACAATGGGTTATTAAACATTAAAAATAATAAATATCTCGAAAATATTCTTATGTAACACACCATAAAAATTGGCGTATATGCGCAGAAAAATGTACTGTTTCAAATGGTACTATCAAAAGAGGGTGTTGCAATTTAAAATAACAAGTGATGACGTCATAACTCGAACATAGATGATGCAATACAAAATATACGTATACAAAAAAATAGACAATTGAAAAAGAGAACCGACCTGTCCGAACATTTGTTTCTTACTTGCCCGAAGATTTTATCGAATATGTTCCAACCTTTACGTTCTCACTTTATAGTGCTTTTCATGAGAAAAAATTGTCGAACCCAACCCAACCCAGTCTAGCTACAATTTACATGTGGCCGCGATACGTGTCTGATGAACAGCATGCAGCCGCTGCATGCGTCTGCTACACGCAGCAGAAGAAGAAGGAGAAGCTATGCTTTTTTATCCTCGCCTGATGCACGAACTCCACCTAACGTTGAGAGATGCATCAGCTGGCCTACTTTATCGGCTCCTAGAGAGCACATCTCACAATAGCTGCAGACCAGTGTTAGTTTCTGGGTTACAACTGTCGTCAGTACAGCCTGGCTCGAAGTGCGTTCGTTATGTGTTTATACTGATACGGGCTTATACTTGACTCAATTAAATTGAAAAGTACTTCGAACTGTCTAAGTGTCAATCTCATAACAGCTCAATATTCACGAGGATCGTATCGTATGTGTACCCCTGAAGATTTCTGTCGCAACCAATTTCTAACCCAAACTCTTCTTTTTAGTCCCCGCTCGATACATTTCATTAATTCGTCAGACAACATGAAGGTAAAAGATCGCATTCGAGTCAGAATTTCTCGTTGTTCGATCATATCACCCACCTACACCACATAAGACTTATGAGCAGCTCGTATCTCACTGACATCGTATAAACATACATCCCAATAGCTGACCAGTAGCTGCTGACTATTGTTTCGTCAACAACTTGAACCGTATGAAGTGTAAGTATGCTAACTTGATATGCATTGATCAGCTTATACAGGAGCTGTATTGACGACGGGTGTAACACAGAAACTAACGTTAGTTATCAGATAGTGTTAGAGGGTCAATGTATGTCAAGCTCGTGGTTCATCACTGTTGTTTTTTTATTTCTTTTTATATCACAATTTAAAAAAATATATATCTTTACAAAAAATATATATTGCAAAGATTTGTAGCTTGTAGCTTGTAATAATAATCAAATTTCTTTATAATTTCACAAACTGGAAACGAAATCAGGATTAAATTAATCCGCATTCGCTTTTATACATCCGACGAACTAATCTTTTTTTTTCGCGCTAGGTAACGAGCTCTTTGTATTCCTATTTAATTAAGACTTCGTTCGTTCGCGGGTTTTCCGCCGGTTGATTGGAGCTGTACGACGGACGCGTCGCGGACGCGGCCAAGTTTATTTCTTTCGCAGTTCGTCGACGAATTTATTCCGCATATTTTAAATATAAATCGAATGTGTGGGGAATTTCGTCGGACGCGCGCGCCCCAAGACGCGTTCGAGAATAAAATTTAAATTCAATATACATGTTCGCCGTGATATATCCCCCGAGTCGTCTTTCGCATACTCGTTCTTTTCGTGTGAGGCGGATTCGGCGTGTTTTCGAAACTCGCGTGTACGACGACGGGAAAGTTTCGGGCACGTTAAACATTGCGGGCACGTTATATCGACGGCGAGTTGGTTCGCGTGAAATATTGGACGCCCCCCACCGGGGCTGGTGGTACGCCGCGGGGATTTTCGGTTTAATCGGATTTACGGTGCTTAGTTAAATCGTTTTGTTTTGACGATTAAAATGCCTTCAGTGAGCTATGGTTAATTTAGAAATCAATTAAGGCGCCAAGATGGGCCATAGAATCGAGGAGCACAGTGCGTTTCTGTGATATGAATTGCCATGGGATTTGATTCCGTTTAGTTTATTACAAGATTAGGAGTCTCAGGCCTTCTATGATAACAGTTTTAAATGGTATCGTTATTTATCGTTGTGTAATTAATAGAACTTATAAAAATATGGGTTGATGAAGTTTTAATGAAATATTGTTTCAAGTCGAATGTAATATACACCGAATGTACCGACCGTGACCTATTGAAATAGCCATCGGCGGGGGCGTACCATGTAGTACGATATGCACAAACTAAAAAAGCAACTGTATCGTCCAAAGTAAGAAGAACATCATAAAACAGCATCATAAATCAAGATGTTGGTAGCAATGTAACTCGTCACTTGAACATCTAACTAGAACAAACGAACATCTAATGTGTCAACGACATCATTAATCAAACTAAAAAAATAATGGTCCCAGTATAAGCCCTTGTAGAACATTAGATACAAATTAAAAGAACGTATTGAAAAATATAAGAAAAAACGAGGACTTTAAAATTAAAACCGTTTTGCTCAAATTTTAAATTCTCCCAAGTAAATTCTACATCTATATTCTTTGTCTTTGTATGTCGTGTGGTATTGTTAGATGTTAATTCATATGCACAAACAGGACGTTAATGTTTATCAAATTCGCGTCACTCGTCGCACGATCTACTGTAAATTCCAGTTTACCTACAGGTCGTGATTCAAACTGACAGTTTGGGGGTAAACGTGGCGGCCATTCAATTTGAATGCACACGTAGTGTACTGCAGTTACGACTGATAAGTCCCTCAATTCAACAACAAACACAATGCAACTGGATGATTATGTGCGCCGTCGTTAATGCATTCCGCCTCATATCCGAACATCAAAGCGATACACTTTTCGTTCGGCGAACGTTTCCTACGACATTCAAACGACGAGTCTCGTAACCTTACAATTCACGATGTGTACCTCGTTTATGCAATTAAACGGGAAGTGTTGTACGTACTTACGTTCGCGAGTTGCGAGAGGGTGTCATATTTTCATTGCATTCAGGACTGAGCCGGCGAGATTACATTCGCAGATGTAAATCTCGTAAAAATAAATCCTCTCTATTGGAATCTGTGTTTCTGCTCGACAATTTACTAAGAAAATCCGGGAAACATCTCGACGAACATCCTTTGTCATGTAAAACGAGGATATATCGAATTTGTAAGCTCTTTATGTCTGTAGCGAAGTCGCGTTGTTTTCGTTTTCACTTTTTTTTGCGTCACGAAACTCGACACAATCTATACTACGTTCGTAAATTCAGAGGAGTAGATAAAATTCTCACTGAAAAAATTCGCTGATTGGCTACTTGCGAGACACGTTTACACAGTGTAAATTGCCGCATTCGCAATCAGATTTCCGGTATTTAATGTTTACATGTGTTACGGTTTTTTGGACCGTTCCTAGTTTTAATTATTTTAATTATTTAATAATTGAATCATAGTCATTCGGCATTTTTTTATCCTTATTAGAATTGGCTACTCAAATTTTTAGTAAATTCCTCTCGTCAATAAAATTTTGCAATGTGCAAGCTTGCCCAACCCAATTAAAATGTATTATGTGCTGCCCGCCGCCACAGTTTTATTTTCAATTTTTTCCTTTACATAATGGTAAATAATTTTTTCTGTTTCAATATTTTTAAAAATTTGATAAATGATTTCTTTATGAAATTTTGTTTGTACTTTCAAGGTTTGTCCAACTCGATAAATAGTAAATCATATAAATAATATATTTATCATTGCCCCCCCCCCCACATTACAGTTTTATTTTATTTTATTCTTTTCCATTTTAAAGATTATTTCTGTGCTTTCCCAACTATATATAAAAATATGAACTGTGCCGTCGGCCTCGACATATATACAGGGTGATTCATAACGTACGAAGGCCACTAAAATGGCAGTAAGAGAAGACATATGGGAATTTTTTTTATTATTGAAATATGGTAAAATTCGTTTTGGGGGATAGGTTGTGCATGTCCACAAACCCAAAAATTCGTTTTGACACATGTCACGTGACCACTAGTATGGCGGGTAATTGAAAAAATATGCTACTAATCTGCAAAAAGTGAGGTTAGATCACATGATATCCCAAAATGTTATTTGAAAAAGTTGCTTAGAATTCAATTCTGAGGCTATGTGCAAATTTTTGTAAACATATTACAAAAAAAATTAAAAACCACAATTTTGTAAATTATTTTAAAATTAAATTACATACTCCTTTTTTTTGGGTTTTAGCAGCTCAACAGAAGTAAACTCTCTGAATTTGGTTGATAATCAAACAATTTTGTCGATTCTTGCATAACTAATAGCGTTAAACGTAAAAACTAGGTTTTCAGTATGATAGTTGCTGTTGCAAGGGACTGTATAAAGTAGTAATAAATAAATTTTACTAAATAGTAAGCAATAGACAGGAGCAAATAAGAATACAGATGCTTCTTAAGCATACAATCAATTTAAAATTTATTTATTAGTACTTTATACAGTCCCTTGCAACAGCAACTATCATACTGAAAACTTTTAACTCTGTTAGTTATGCAAAAATTGACAAACTTGTTTGATTATCAACCAAATTCAGAGACTTTACTTCTGTTGAGCTAGTAAAACCCCAAAAAAAGTAGTATGTAATTTAATTTAAGAAAAATTGACAAAACTGTGGTTTTTAATTTTTTTAATATGTTTACAAAAATTTGCACACAGCCTCAAAATTGAATTTTAAGCAACTTTTTCAATAACATTTTGTGATATCATGTCATCTAACCTCACTTTTTGCAAATTAGTAGCATATTTTTTTAATTACCCGCCATACTAGTGGTCACGTGACATGAGTCAAAACGAATTTTTGGGATTGTGGACATGCACAACCTAACCCCCAAAACGAATTTTACCATATTTCAATAATAACAAAATTTCTCATATGTTGCAACATTTCTGCCGGTCACTGTATAATATGTAATTATAATATTTTAGTTGTGCCGTTAAAACAACGTTTTTGAGAAAAAACACATTTATAACAATTTTTAATATACTTATTAACTTATTAACAAAATATAGTTTGCTAAAACAACAATACGATATTTGCAGTTGCCTTGTAGATAGCAATTTTAATTTTGTTTTATTTACGAATTCGAAACTCGTAGCAATTACAAAGTCATTTTCTCTACGAAATATTTCTTTGTATCCTCTTTGTATTGATGTAGAAGTGTTTCAAAATGTATTGTTTCATATTTTACAATTTAATAAATATAAATGAGCTTCCGCGAGTAAACATGAAACGCCGAGATACACGAAAAATTGATCAAGACGAATCGATCTTTAAAATACATTTTTGTGAAAAATGTATCGTCAACAACCTAAAACTGAAAGATACCACACAAAAGCAAACATCTGGAAACTCATCTAAGAATAAATTTCGGTAGGTTTGTTGCAGAAATGAATTTATGAAAGAAAAATCTAACAAAATATTTACAGATAACTCACGTCGTATTCATAAATTAAAATTATAATTTCTCAATATAGAGAATACAGAGAAAGGAATTAAATAAATTTTTATTTTAATATTGGTGTTAGGACTGTCGATTTTAATTTAAATGTCAATTGTATTATTAGATAGTAATAAATTGTTTTAAGATTTATCCCAGAATGGAAATGGAACTCTGTCAAAGCAAGAAAATGAAGTTTGGCGAAAGAATTGTTAAATAATAAGTATTGAGCCTTTTGCTCACGAGATAGCATTAGTGTCCTAAATCTCAGGATATATGAATCCTCTGGTTTCAAAACCCCCTAAATCCACTTTTGTGACTTTTTCACAAATTAAGAAAAACTGTGCAACTAACTTGTAGCGGTAACACGTTTAATGATTTTTTTCCCCCAAAATGCTATACAGTATTAGATCCTAAAATGACACAGCAGACAAACGCTATACTTACAAGAAAATCACAATTTTGAAAATAAAAATGGATTTAGTGGGTTTTGAAACCAATTATTGAATTTAATGCAATTTGAAAGTCAATATGGATTACTTGTGTTTTGATTCCGAACAAAGTAGGTTTGAAAAAAGGGAAAGCGTAACAACAACAAAAAAAAATAAGAAAACTTTTTATTATTTGAAACGCAACAATAACGAAATGAAATTAGACTAATAGATCCGGATTTATATTACCCAAGGTTGGAGTTGTAGCTTTGATTATTCACGTTCTGATGTGGATTTAGTGGCGTTTGAAAATTATTTCCAACAGATTTGGTGGAGTTTGAAACTATTTTAACAGTGAATTCTAAATGGAATTTGTGGGGTCTGACATTATTAGAGTTTACAAATCAGTAGAGATTTTCATAAGGGTCATGTTATGCTGTCTAACTCATATAACATTAAAAATGGATTTAGGGGGTTTTGAAACTAGAGGACTCATATGAGTTATAGCAGACCGATGTCATTTGACAGCTGGTATTTGAAGCTAGCAGATGTGCAAAAATGATTGGAATTTTTTTACTCAGACATAAGGTATTTCGCCATGAAGGTGAGTGAAGTTTCCAAAAACTGCGCTACATTTTACAATTTTACTTCGATAAACACACAAATGCTGCGAATGTCCGCAAAGAAATTTGTGCTGTTTATGGGCAAGATAATTTATCAAAAGCAATGACCAAAGGATGGTTCAGTGCGGTATTCCTGTTTATGCCACAGGTTTCATCGTTTAAAATTTAAACGGAACTTAAACCACAGTATAGATAGTGTGCTTAAACGACCTAAACTTTAAATCGTTTAGTTCCGATCTAAAATTATCAAGTGCAAGACAAGTTAACAGTAATTTTATAAAATTAACATTAATATTATGCGTACTTCTGTAAATTTGTTGATGTTACTTGATAATTCTATTTTTTTTTTTTTTTGGGCATTGAGGGAATGTATTGGATATACGAAGACTGTAAACCGAACGAACCCGTTGGAAGAAAATCAGTCCACTGACGTTTTCATCCAATCGAGAAAACACTCCTGATACAATAAATGCCCACAGCTTGTGAATACCATCTATTAGTGAACACAACACGACATATTACGCATTGAGCATATAGTTATACTGACGTTATCTCATAGCGCCATCGTACGAATTACAATTCAACTATCTACTCTCACAGCTTCTCTATCAACGTCGAAGAAACTAAAAACATGGTTCGTTAATGGGCTATTAAACATAAATCCCCATGGAAATTGGCGATTTACATTACGCGATACACCACCTCGCGACAAACTTTTACCACAGTACAGAGACAATATACTGTGCTTTTACACTAGCGATAAAGGGACATCAGTAATTAGAATGAATTCATGCGATTGATACCGTCCATTTTGCTAATTTTGCTTTTTTGTTTGTTCAAGTATTTATGTATGTAAATTAAGCTTTCCAAAAACTGCGCTACATTTTACAATTTTACTTCGATAAAGGTACAAATGCTGCGAAGGCCCGTAAAAAAATTGTGCTGTTTATGGGCAAGATAATTTACCAAAAGCAGCGACCAAAGGATGGTTGAATGCGGTATTCCTGTTTATGCCGCGTAGCCCTTCATCGTTTAAAATTTAAATGGAACTTAAATTAAACTTTAAATCGTTTAAGCACTTAAGCATAGATAATAATAACCTATACAGGATAGAAAGGAATCTTATTTATCACGATTGAGAACCATGTTTTGCGCCATCTAACGAACTGGAAGAAACTTACGATATTGTAAAAACGCGGGGTGGTGGTATTTAAATTTAAATACACATAAAATTATTGCAAGTATAAAAAAAATAATTAAATTCCGTGCGTTTTTCCTTAGAAACAATTAAATAATTATCCCTATGGAAAATACGAGAAATTATATCAATTTATTTTCACTACTACAAGCAAAAGCAAATCTATTCACTAATATTAATTTAATAAGAACGAAATTAATCTTTGCAAATCGATGCAGCAGAGATTTGTTATAATAATAATACATTATTTATAATTATTACGCTTTAATAAAGAAGTATTAATAAGATTTGAGAGATATATTGAACATTCATAAATATTACACTGATATACCTGTTGATAAAAAGGTACAACTCTTCCTAGTAACTCCTTTGATGTTTCACTAATTCTTAGAAAGCGCAAAATATTTTAGGCTCACAATTTTCAAAAACGTACTTATATATTGTCATTTGCATGACATTCTACGCCTGCTACATAAAAATCACATATGTCGTTGACAAACGGCGGAATGTAAGATATGATTTAATGAGCTGCTCATGAGATTAAAATTTTACTTAGAATAGATATTTTAATTTTCACTGTGATTCAAATAAAAT
>JAFFZR010003109.1:0-36690 GCA_018397195.1 Lethrus apterus
CTTGAAGCATTGTTACCATTATGCCAACGAATCGTTACAAAATCGTCGTTAATAAAAACATTATTAATTTTTAAAGAGAACTACCTAAATTAATTTTTTTTAACTAAAAGTGGAATATCTCGAAAACCGCTCAATTTTAGTATAGAGTCTGTAGTACAAACTTTCCTTATTTTGTTCCGGGCAATCTGAAAATGCGACGATATACAGGGTGTTCCGTTTAAAATAACAAAGTTGTATAACGTATAGGCAAAACTAAACAACCTGTATATTTCAGAATAATTTTATGGTGTAGAGTATTTGACTCCAAACAACTTTTACTTGAAGCATTTTTTAATAAAGTGAATAGGTAAGACGTAATAGACCGACCCCAGATAGTTGGCACACCCGGTATATATATATATATATTCGGAGAGTGTTAAATTCTGAATGAATGAAATAGTTCGAGGAAATGAATGGATGCATTTAATTATGGAAAATAGGTGGGAGTAACTTACAGTGGAAGAGGAATAACTTGGGTTAATTATTTTGAACGAGTCACTAATGAATAAAGTAGTATGTAATATAAAAAGTAAAAGAAGGGAAAAAAAATGTATATAAAATAAATTGATAAAATTTCCCATTGAGATTTTCTTACCTTACGAAAGTTCTAATATTAAGTAACTTCAGTATTTAAAGTGACACTCAATATAAATGTAATTAATAAAATAACCTTTTATTATTAATTATATAATATATAATAACGAACAAATAGAATAATTATGAGGACAAAAACATATTTTTTGCGATAATTAAAATTATGTTTACTATGTTTAGTCTGATGCAATCCGCTCAAACATTTACTTTATTCTAGCAAATTGAACTTTATTCACAAACAAAATTTCAAAATTTTAATTTTTGTTTTGGATTTGTTTTCAACTTTAAAAAAAATTTGTCGATACGTTATTGTCCGTTTTCGTTTGACTGGTTGACTTTTCTAATCTCGCGAGTCTTAGCCTTTCAAATATGCTACAATAATTCATTTTCCATTTTGAAACACCCTGTATAATATGTCGAGGATATTTAGTATTGGCTGTTTAACTTGAAGCATTGTTACAATTATGCCAAAGAATCGTTACATAGTAATCGTTAATAAAAACGTTAATAATTTTTAAAGAGAACTACCTAAATTAATTTTTTTTCCTAAAGTGGAATATCTCGAAAACCGCTCAATTTTAGTACGTGGTCTGTAGTAAGAACTTTCCTTATTTTTTACCGGGGAATCTGAAAATGCGACGATATACAGGCTGTCCCATTTAAAATAACAAAGTTGTATAACGTAACGGCAAAATTAAACACCCTGTACATTTAAGAATAATTTTATGGTGTAGAGTACTTGACTCCAAACAACTTTTACTGGAAACATTTTTTAATAAAGTGAATTAGGTAAAGCGTACCGACCCCAGATATTTGGCACACCCGGTATAATTACAAAATATTATACAACCTTGTATGCATACATAATAAATGTTTTTCACGAACAGAATGATTAACAAAATACAAAAATAACCGACAAACATTTATAAAGAGATTAAAGCGCCAATAAAGTCTAATGTTTACGAAATTCAACGACGATTTTTTATATTTGTTGTTGTTGTTGCTGTTGAAACAGTGATGCAAAATTTCTAATAAAACCGTAAATTGTATGTAATTAATACAGGACAATGAACACTGAAACAATGGACCTATTGATTTAGTGTTCGTTTTTGTCAATTGTGGACATAACATATGGCTTCAGCACGTGCGCTGTTAATAAACGATTTTATCAAAATGTACAATGCCTATTACCTATAGCCATGAATAATAATATTATCTGTCATCAAAGTTGCTAAGTACAAACCATACATTTGTAAATCGATATAAAATTGTTTGTTGTAACTTCAAACCATTATTTTTACAAACCGGAAATATGATTCTAGAAACATTTTTTTGATGTTCTATTAGATGGTATTTTACATACAAATAGTGATTAATTAAAATTTTAATTTGACACAAACTATAATAGCGAAAAGTATTTTCTTTGTTGTAACTGAATAAAAAATGCAATCACAGCATTTAAAATATGTCCTTTCTTGGTTATGGTTATATTGTAAAGTATAGAACAATGATAGAACAACCCCAAATATTAATTTGTTGAAAATGAAAGAAAAATAAACGAAAGACATTCCTTTTAAAGATTACAAATAAATTTTTAATGATTGCATGCTTACGCACTAAATGAATCAAGAATCCGGTCGCATGCACCGACAAGGCAATAAAATACTATCGTTTCCAACAACTTACAGCTGTTTAAAAATAGTAGCCTGAACGACTGAATGTGAAACCTGATAAGATTAAAAATCTTAGAACGAGACATACACTTGATCCAATCTAAGGCAAAATTGAATTTCAATCGGGAAAAAAAACGTGAATAGCTCATACAATTTTATGCTTTGCCTAAATAGGGCGTGACTAAAAAATGATGTAAAAATTACCCAAAATACAAAGAATAATAATAATGTGATGTATTTTTTAATATTTAAATTTAATAGTTTTTTTTGTAGATACAGAAACATGGTTTTAAAAGAATTTTATCGTGTTGTGAAAGTGAACATAGATTGGCTGAAAAGTAATCAAATAACCGATCAATAACTTCTTCTTTCGAAGTATTACGAGATATATAGAAGCCAAGGCCATAAATCTGTATTAACATTTACAGCAGAGAGCCGATAATTCACAAAATAAATATACTGCATGCATGGTTGGAGCTCGGCGAAACAATCTAACAAGAATTAATGATTATTCCATACCGTGAATATTGATAAATAAATAAAAAGGCAGAATTAAAAAGTAGAATTTACATACAGGATTATATTAGATGCATTCGTGCCAGTGGAGTTTATTTGAGTGGAGCAAATTATAAATGACTTGTTCGATTGCAGATGTCGAGCTTCACAGTTACTAACGATAGCATCTCTTAAACGGCGTTCAGTTGATATCCTCGTTTTATTCACCACAAATGAGCGTGACGTTTACACTAATTATTTAATTCAATTTCCCTCTATAAAAAATCGTGTATGCTGCGAGCAAATATAACGATTAAATTAATACATGTTACACAACTGATACTAGCAAAATTAATTAGCGATAACTAGAATTCAAAATTTATTGGTAATTAACGGATTTATAAACAGCAGCTGAAGTAAGTTAATAATCGTGATGGATGAATGAATAATTAAACTTAATTATAATAATCAACAATATCCTTTACTTGAAAGTAATTAAATTTATTGCAAAAAATATATTTAAAATATATCATTTAATAAGTTTTAGTTCCATATGTTTTAATGAACTTATTAATTCGAATCAGATAATGGCCATGCTCATGCGGCATGGCAGCAGCATGCACTTATATTATTTAAATTTTACGTAACAAGTTTAATAAAATCATTTGAGACAAAAAACAATTTTTCATCACTTTCCTTTTAAAATAAAATTATACTTCAGATTTTGGCTGTCCAAGTTACTTTATATCTCTTTATATTACTTGCTTGTATTTTCTCGTTTGTATGGTTGATTTGTTTGTTTTTGTATTTTCATCTTTTGGCTATTTTTGTATTTTTAAATTGATGCACTGTGATTAGAATTATGAGAAGGATAAATCATGTTGGGATATAAAATAAAATATTGAAGAAACATTTCTTCTTTACGAAACAGAATTAAACCAGTTAAAGCCAAACTGGGCCATGTTCAACCAAATTAATTAATAACTGATTTCAACTGAATTAATGTAATCCCGATACTAAACCCAAGTATTGTGTGTCATGACTGTCATGAGTAATTTGTTATTTGTAATTTAAATTAATTTATGCGATGGCACTACTTAGCTGTTCTTTCTTACATATTAAATAATAATAATAACAACCTTATAATCTGTATTAAATCACCTACATATGGCATCCCTTAGGCACATATTTTTAGTTAATATTATGGAAAAAGTTAACTTATACTATTCAACCTAATTCTAAAGATTGAGAATACAGTTTTAAGGATGAAAATGAAGACCTACATTATAAATACGCTGAAATTGTGTAGAAAATTAAAAATAACAAAACTTTCCATTTAATCATTTTTCATTACACCATACATTAATCGCCATCGATTAATTAGAAATTTTCGTCATAAATTTGAAGTAATGATCGAATATTTGTGTGTTTTATCCTCATCTGTAACATAAATGACACGTTGATTTTAAAATCTAAAATCCACATTCTCCATTTGTGTAGCTTTGTTAACTTTTAAGAATTATTGATAAATGAAATAGTAATAAAATAAGGCAGGTAAAGACATTATACAAGAAAATGGCAGTCAGTTACGAAACTAATTTGAAAATCGTGAACATGCAGGTTTAATAAGAATGGCACTGGAAGAAATACGAAACAAAGATAGGAAAAAATGGGAAAAGAAGAAAATAAGCATTCGAAATTAACATTAACATAAAGAAACAAGATATAGAGTGATTGCGAATAGGATTGTGGAAATTTACGTAATGAAGAGATGAAATTAGGTTGAACATAGTTATACGTAAATACAGAAAAAATATATAATGAGAAATCTGAGTGAAGAGAATAATGATAAAATTGCTATAGAATGATAAAAATTGAAAAATATTGAATAACGAAAAGCACAACAAATGTGTACTTTATGGGATTGTTCAGCGTCGAATTGATCATGAATATAAGGCAATGAAATTGGAGAAGGAAGAGAAGGAAATCCGTGTTTAAGCAAGAAAAAAAATGAAGTTGAACTAATATTGTATCTTTTCATTCCTGAGCAAACACCCAATAAGAAACTCGTTGTGTAATAAAAATATATTTATTACGACTCACAAATATATTTTGTTCTCTTTCTTTAGAAACACCTTTTGCTCTCTAGGACGACGGAGACACAAATATATAAAATATGTAAAAATGTATCTTTTTCAAGTAATAAATACATGTTTTTTTTATGATAAGAACTGATATAAAAATAAAGCGAAAATCTGCGATGTAAAATGCAAAATGACAGTTTGGTAGTCCATCCTAAATTAAACATGATTCACACAATGTCTGTAAGTAGACTATATAAAATATATATATGTATTTCCTTTTGAAATAAAATGAATTCAATATCATCGCATTATAAAAATTAATTAGATAATGCTACTTGCAACAAGTCTGATTTGCAACTTTCGTTATTTCCTCAATGAAAGTAAACTGTTCCATTCTGTACTTTCAATTTGTCCTGTACAAATGGCTATGTCGAATAATAATATTCGTTCAAGAAAAAGTAACTCAGAAATAGTTGACTATAAGATAAAAAATTAAAAAATAAGAGATATACAACATACGAAGTAAAAATCAAGAACTGTGAAAAATGTAAATATTAGAGTAACTGGTTTTATTAAATTCTGTAATAATTATACTAGCGCGATGGATAGTTACTTCTACTTAACCAATTCTAAACTAATAATTCCAATAACGGTTATATCGAAATATTTGTAAATCCATTAGGTAAAATTGCTACAATTTGTTAATAATGTAGATAATGACGTCTATAGGGAAACTACTAAATCACATCTAATTACAAACGTAACGCTTGAGATGTTCCGTCCATTTAGTGTTTGCTTTCATTTGAAAATAGTTTTCATCCTTATAAACGATAATTAGATCTTAGTAGAAATTTCAGATTTACGGTTTTAATCAAAATGGTCAATTTATACAAAATAAATCATTCGGATTATTTTATAAATACATATAAAAAAATCATTACAAATTTATTGCACTTAAAATAATGAATTATCTGAATTATCTGATAAGTTGTCGAAGCATAAAACTTTTCTCGAGCTTTATTTCCTGAGCGTTCATCTCAAACGCGTCGTCGCCTTTCGCTTGGTTGTATAGTCTACATCGTCTTTTTGTTTCATCAAAATCTTGAGTTACGTTCGCCGCGGCGCGGCTTCATGAAATATAAAGGCGAATCGAAAATAATGTGTTAATACGCGAAAATAGCTGCAAAACTTCCATAAACATGTTTACATTGTCCTTAACGTAATAAACAAGGATAATGTATTTTTTCCGGCTCGCATTATCGCAACAAATCAAATAGCTGCAAAGAATTTACTACTTAAACTTTCGAAATGATGACAATCGAAATCGTATCGTGACCTTTTTGCCATCACGCAACGCTGCAGCAGTTTACTGCTGGATATTCTTGAAATGAAATTTTAATTTTCTAATTTAATTTCATACAATTATTTCTATATTTCTTTTGCTTCGTCGTTTTACAATTTGGCATTTTACTTTGGCCATTTCGTATTTATAATGAAGTGAAATGCTGGAATGTTTAATGATATCAATTCTCCTTGAGAATAGTCATTTCATTTGACGGTTGATATACGTATTATACAACAAATATATCATATGTAGTAACAATATAATTTTGCAATAATATGAAAATGTACTTGTAAAATTAAATTTATAAGAAAAACGAATAGGTATGTGACGTAAAAGATTTTGTTTTATTCTGTCTTGAAGTATGAACTTGTGATAATACCGGTAATTATAAATAATAAATTAAGACGGAAATACGGCAAAAATTGAAACAGGTCGATTTTAGATTTTAAAAATACACATTAATACATGCGATTCACCTTCCAACTTTCATTTGTTTTGTAGTTATGACGTCATCACAACAAAATTTAATGACAACATACATTTTTTTAGTGGAATTCGATAGTGATTTTTTACCCTTTATGACCGCGCAAAAAAATCATAAGGTTGCACTAAAAAAATTCTGAGAAAAATCGATCTGAATATTTAATGTTGATATTATCCTAGATAACAAATAATTCAGACCATGAACGGTACGTGTTGAAGTACCTTTAAGTATCTTAAAACCTTTGTAGCGTATTGAATAATCAAGATACCATGATAATAATAGTAATAATAATGCTCGATTTTTCTCAGAATTTATTTTATGCAACCTTATGATTTTTTTGCACGGTCATAAAGGGTAGGCAAATCACTATCGGATTCCACTAAAAAAATGTATGGTTGTCATTTAAATTTTTTTGTGATGACGTCACAACTACAAAACAAATGAAAGTCGGCAGGTGAATCGCACATATTAATCGACCTGTTTCAGCGTTTTTTAAAACACCGGCTGAATTCGCTTTTTTTTTAAATATTCCTTACTTTAATCCCAGACTGTATAAGCTTCTTCCCACAAAATCTCCGCTGCACAATTTTCTCTTGGCGAAATCGACACGATGTTTTTCCTAATCGACACGAGTGCATTTTTCCTAGTTGACAAATATTTTTTGAAGACCTAAATTAGGGGCGCTGTCCGAAATCAAACTAGTTAGACACTTGCAACACGGAAAATTTTTAATCACAAAATCTCCGCTGCACAATTTTCTGTCCGACGAAATCGACACAACATGACGCGACATTTATCCTAATCGACACTAGTGCATTTCTCCTAGTCGACTTGAACATTTGTCCTAATCGACTAAATTTTTTTGAACCCCAATATTAGGGGCGCTGCCCGAAATTTTTCTTCCCATAAAATCTCCGCTGCACATTTTTCTGTCTTTAACGAAATCGACACGAACGTTTGTCCTAATAGACGCGATTGCATTTGTCCTAATTGACGTGAACGTTTTTGCTAATCGCCCGTTGCGTATTGTCCTAATCGACTAAATTTTTGTGAACGCCAAAATTAGGGGGGCTGTCCGAAATCGGACTAGTTGGACACTTTCGACACGGAATCTTTTTTCCCACAAAATCTCCGCTGCACAATTTTCAGTTTCATTAGACGAAATCGACACGAACGGTTGTCCTAATCGACTCTAGTGCATTTGTCCTAATCGTCGGTTTGTCCTAATCGACAAATATCTTTTTAACGTCGATTTTAGGGCCGCTGTACGAAACCTGACGAGTTGCACACTTTTGGCACGAAAAATATTTTTCCCCAAAAGACTCCGCTGCACAATCTTCGGTCGGTGCTAGCCGACTGAAGTGCCTTTGTCCAAATCATCGCGAACATTTGTCCTAATCGGCGAGTACATTTGTCCTAATCGACAACACGAGTGTTTGTTTGTTGGGTTGGGTACATTGTTTTTATTATTTTATTATTTATTTTCTGTAACTTCTTTAGGAGTTACAGGAGTAATTTCTTCAGATAAGAAGTTACTACTTTCATCAAGAATGTAATTATTATGTTTGATTTGGTGTAAAACCCTCAGCAAAATGTTCAGCAAAAAGTTTACCTTTTGCTTATCTCTCTGCCAGATTCCGCATTCTTTTCTGATAAGAGAAACTGTCCTTATTATCCTTTTAATAATTATTGTGACCTTCCACAAAGAACAATCAGTTTCTTCGTCAGCTGTAAGACTTGTTAAGAAAGATTTCATCGAATCATCTTTTAATTTGCGAATTTCGCGTTTTAATTTTTACCATTTGTTTTTAACTTCAGTCTTGTTTGTCGCTATCCTTTTCATTCATTATGAATGCGAAAAGTACTTGAAACTTCCAAATGTGAGATATTTGATTACTACAGTTTGGTAAATACAAATTAAAAAATTTTCTCAGTATCTTTATTGTTGTTAGAAATAAGTACAAATAATATTAAAAACACAAGCTTGTTGTCAATAGGGAACAAACATTAATGTCCACTGCAGAAGACCCCATAGATTCATCGTCAAATTTTCAAATTTGTGGTTGTGGAGATCGCCGACGATTTTTCTAAGCGATTTGAATGTCAAGTTAAACAATCCTCAACGATATATCTGATGATAAGTCTATAAATTGTTATGAAATGGAAAATTACTTCATAAACAATTTAAAATCAATACCCCTGAAAATAAAATAAATACACAAACCGGTAATCTTAATTAACCGGACTCATTTATAAACGTAAACAATTTAAGTAAATAACACGTATTTAAATTAAGATATGGTATGTGTATAGGACCTTCACATAAACAACATTGTGGCATATGATTTCGCAATTAATTGTTCTTGACACAAACGGAATAAATTTATAAAAATCTGTCGAGAATAAGGAGACCGCCTATATTGTTGGCTAACGACATGACAAGCCTATGATTTCCGGTGCTGTCCGTGCAATTTTTGCAATACGAGCGTTAATTTCCTATTATGGTAACTTGCGTTTAACCACAACGACTATCCCACAACATACGATCTTTGTCATTTAAATTACTCAACGATATGTGAAACGATATGTTCTTCTTAAAAGGGTCATACAGACGATAATTCACGATGACAAATACGTTTACTGCTACATATTCGTTGTAATTGTTTATTGAAGCTACGAAATAATTTTCATATTAAATGAAAAAAAAAAAAATTTTTTCATATAAATTGTATATTGTAACTCTGTCATAAAATGAATGTGCAAGAACATTTTAAATTATTGTCTGTGATATCATCCAGTATTTGTTGAATAGAAAGCACAAAATTACACGTTAATCTAAGGTCAAATAATTAATTTCTAATTAGTACATAAATTAGTAAATAATTAACAATTTTTAACACTTTATAAGTGAAAGTGCTTAGTAACAACATAAAATATTTGTCTCAAACACATTTTATTACTGTTATTTATTACATAATCAGACTCGATTTATATGCTCTTTATAAATCATTTACATAATAAACAATCAAATAGCCGTTGTAATCAATACATTATTTAAACTTTGAAGCTAGTTACGAGAACAAACCGGCTGAGTAACAACGAAAGGGGACAACTTAGCGCATTATAGATAAGTTAGGTTATAATGTAAAATTCATTGTTTCTTAGTCTTTAAGTTAAAGTTAAAGTGTCTTTGTCGAAATTTTTGTTTTTTTTTAAATCTTCTTCTACGAACCCCAAACTTAAGTAGCTGCTGAGTTACATAACCGATAAATTTCAATTTTAGTGATTATTTCGCTAAAACGATGAAAATTAATGAAACTTATTTTAAGATGTGTTGGTTATGTTATAAGACAATTGCACGATGCCGATATATGTATATATGTATGTATGCTACTGCTGCTAAATATAGTCTAGGCAAGGTCGGTAACTTGCAAAATGGATAAATAAAAGTCCTCCAACCTCGAAAATTCTTCGTATACGTAAATATCTTCGAAATGATGATTATAATTCACAACTACCGTCGAGGGAAATTACCAAAGATCGGAGCTCTTTAAATGCATTATTAATGCATTTTTAAAATTAAACAAGACTACGTAGAGTACCAGAATACCACCTTTATAGGTATTTATGTTAGAAACGTTATGACGACATGCACTTTCACCACAAATTGCTATGTGAGAAACCTTGCAAGGCAGTCAACTATGTACTTGATTACGTTGCAATTGTAAATAAAGAAAAAATATTGACAATGTTTTGGATTCCATTATTTTTGTATTATAAAATATTAAATATACACAGTGTACAAAAAATTAGAGGTTTTGAAAATTAAAATTGTGATAAGAATATAAGCACGGAATGGCGAAAACTGTATAACAAAATCTATACTGAACGAAAGCTGATAAATTTGAAGTATGTTTGAGCGGTAGCGCATTTTAGAGTATTTGACTATTTCAAATGACAAGAGACATCGAAGGCGGACACTTAAATGACTCACCATATATAATATCAGTAAAATATATTTTGTGTAAATGTTGAAACCACTGATGTTATAGTGTAAAAGGAAATTGAATAAGATTTATTGTTTCAAAATTTAAAAAATGGTACAATAAATTGGAACTGGGTCAAAAATGTGGGAAAATAATATCTATATAAACAAATTAAAAGTAACAATTAGGAAAAGTATAAAGCAACAAACAAAATTTAAATGTGATAGAGAAAAAATCAACTAGAAAGACAAACATGCCGGTTGTTGTTTTGAACTATTCAGATTTAATATTTATTTTTCTTTAAATTTAGTTTTCTGTAAATTGAAAATTTAACTGGAACCGAATTTTAAAGAGAATCTCAAAAACTAAGAATAAAAAATAAGAAACGTATTACAAATGCAATAAAATAACGTTAAAAAACACAAAATGATTGAAAAAGAGTTATTGGGAAAACGTAGAGTGAGAGAAAAAGAAAGAGAGAAATGAAATTGCAAGAGAGAAAAAATGTGTGGTAAATATGGACTACAGCTTAATGAATTGTATGAAAGAGATGGGACTATAGGAAAGAATAATTCAATGTATGTATAATAATGGCCAAATTTATTGGAAATTTCCTGTATTTCATGCATAACTATGAAAACTGACAATGCTGAAATGGAAAAGCAATTCAAAAATGTAGTGGACATGAGAAAAATTAAATTCATTTGATTAGATTAGATTAGATTAGTATGCAGGGGCTTAAAATTATAGGCATAAAATGGCCAGAAAAGCAAAACAGGAAACATTTCCGAGCATAATTTTCCGATGCACTGAAATATAAGGAAAATTGTCATTGCCATCGATAAAATAATGGATTAAAGGGTAAACGTACAAATAATGTGTAAATAAATAGAAATTAAGATTAATGTAAAAATAAATGTTATCTTTTGATATTAAGATGACAAATATCTTTGTCCTTGAATGCGTATTTTTATTGTGTTTATGCTGATAATACGTCACACGTTTTAATGTAATATTAATACATTTTTGTTTAGAAACCATTGAGACGAAATTCTTGTGCAATTTCGATTGAAAATTAATTGGAATATTTTTTAGCAAACGTTATTAAGGGAAAAAATTTGCAACGTACAAATTGCAGAGGCGCTTATCTCAAATTTACATGTTCTCGCAAGTTTCCTACACTTTGTCACGCTCTCGCATCCCTAACGGTACTGAAATCGTTGTATATATTGTGGTTCAGATACCGCTAAGAACGTTTCAAAATAATTCGCACTAAATTACATTTACAATCATTTTCGTTGGCATACAATTTAAACTGTTTGCTCTGAGAGATACAATACTGTGCAACAGCCATTTGATTAGATGTCATTTCACATCTGCTTTATAAAATAAAGTACCATTGCAATTGTGTATATTATGAAGTGCTTTATTTGTTTAATTGCAAACAGTGGGTGACCGATAAAAATCGCAATCAAATGAAAATTTCCATTCGTTGGGAAACGATCAGAAATTTTTGTACTGATATTCAAATAATTGTGTTGTGTAACAATAAATTAATATATCATTAGTACTGCATGCAGAATTTGACGCCAATAAGATTTGTGCCATTCAATTTGGCGAGATAATAGGTCACATGTCACAACCAATCTGATTGTAGGGTGATTCAGAGTGATTTGATTAGATCAACCGATTACAGATAATCGAAAAACTACTCTATTACACATTTCAGTGAGAATCTGATACATGAAATTTGAATTTACGACGTGATAATTAGGATTATCGGTTGATTTATTTTACGAATTTATTTTAAATACAATAGTGTAAGGACCGGTTTCGAGGTTTAATGAACGCCGAACAAGGTTGCAAATCAGGGACAATGTAGAATTTGTTATTATACACGTAAACCGATGGTCCTTTATTTACTTTTTCGAATAAATTCACAACGTTTTGGTTTTCTTTTGATTAGTTTATATAAAATAAGTAATATTTAAATAATTGGTATTTTTGATTAATTTGTTAACAGAAATCTCTAAATAAAATTTATATTGAAAAAAAATATTTGAAATTGTTTATCTGACAAGATTCAAGACACAAAAAATAACACTGAATTGGATAATATATATACAGGGTGATACTGAAATTAATAAAGGTTGTTTTGCAACATTTCATGTTATTCCCGCCAAAGGAAGTTGATTTTCAACGCGACACATATTGAAATGGACACAGGACCGTAATTAGAACCGAATGCCCACATAAAAATAAGACATTTTTCGAAAATTTAAAATGAGGATGGGACCGCCGATTTTGCGGATTTGGGTTTGGGTTAAGGTCAGTTATCACCTCTTAAAATATCTGTACTTATTTCAGAATCACCCTGTATATTATTATCAACATTGAGAAGCAAAAGATATGGTACAGCCAGCGGCGTAGCGTGAGGTGGGTAGAGGGGACCATCGCCCCGGGCGGCAGGGGCGGCCGAGCTGGCTAATCCTGTCTGCAGCATCAGGTCACGGTCATTAGATCAGCCTGATCTAATCACTGATTTTGACAATGCTAGACAAGCGAACAGAAATAGACGAAAGCTTGAACACACGAACGGACGCAGGAACTTTATTGGTCGCGATGGAGTCATTTTCGTTTCTATGTTTCTTGCTACATATTTTGGCAATCGAACAAGAGGTACAAATTAACATTGACAAATAGTTTGCGTTGCAAAAAAAACACGCAGAATAAAATTTTAATTTAAAAAGACGTTTCATTTTGAAATAGTGACAGAGTATCACAATTTTTTAACAGATTTTTTTGCTTACTTGCGTCAAATTTAGGGATCGCCCGGGTGGCAGAAATCCACGCTACGCCACTGGATACAACTGCGATAAGTGTAACGATGAACCGGAAATAGTTTAACAAAATATGTTCTCTGTTTGCTTATCTTCTTCTATAATTTTCGTTTTATGTTCGTTTCCCTTTCCTCTCTAGTAATCCCTTAAAATAAAGTGTCCACCTTTTCATTACTCATCCTTCTTTGTTATGACGTTTCCCTTGTCGCCCTTCATATTTGGGATCGTAGATGTTTTTCTATGCTTCATGTTTCTCAGAACTCCTAAGGACGGCGTTTGATTTTCATTATATTCATTCTAAAGTCAACTCCAAGCTCATTTCGTGCGTTTTGTTTTTCTTTCTTTGTGATCGTTAACATTTTTTTTTCTTTTTTATATTCTACATATTTTTTTCTATTTTGTACCGAGATGTTTTTTTTTATTTTCTCTTCTATCACTATCTTTTTTAAATGAAACTAAATAAATAATTTTGTTCCAAATAAATCAAAATGCAAAAAAAATATAATCCTGAAAAATATTTCCCAATGGATATTTGTTTCACATGAATATTACATTAATAGAATGGACCTTTTCACGCACTGAATACTTTATATTCAAATAAATGGTGTGCAAATAAAAAGTTTGAAATTGACAAACGAACACACATTTTTAGTTTAAAATTTGTTATTGCACGTTTCAAATGTAGCTAATTAAGCGGGCAACAACAGAATAAATCGTCGTATTTACTTCGGCGTTGTGTTTTTGACGCCGGTAATTGAACAAACAAATTTATATTGAGCACGAGCGCGCGGTGTCGAGCAGAGAAGGACGGTTGTGACATTCGTTGCGCGATTTAGTACGCGCGATCATGTGAAAATATTAAAAAGATAATTAATTTTGTCGCAGCTTCCAAACGAACGTTACGTATATTGGCGTAAGTTAGCATTTTTAGCGAATCTAGTTCCGCGATTTCACTTGTAATATGTACATCGTAATATTGGCCAAGACTGCCCCACTAACCCACTTGCGTTATGTTACTAGCTCCGCTAGTCCGAGCGTTTCCCATGAGACAAAAAGAGAGGGATAACCTAATAGACAGAAATTCGTGCGCGCGACTTTAATTTAATGCACTTTAAATCGCTCGAGCTTTAAAATAACGACAAAACAAAATGCAATATCGCAAATACACACTGGAACATAAATTTTACTCTGTATTGAATATTACAATCTTTTATTTATACAAAATATATAAAATGATAAAACTCTAAGCAATAAGTTAATAAACTATTGATCATTCACAATAAAGTAGCTTGTAGCAAGTTACTTGCTCACTTGAATTGCTTCTCTACTGGCTTCATATAAACGGCCTTTATAGTCGCTCAAAAAGGGGGTTGCCTGTGAAGTTTCAGGGTAGTTTTGAAAATTGGTATATTTACAGATTTTGACGTGCTCTTTCCGAATTTTTACTTTGCCCCCTCGTTTTCTTTCCGGAAGTAGTCGCCATATTGGAAAAATGGCGCTCCAAAACAGTTTTTCGACGATATTTCCTTTCCGATTCACTTTACGGTGAAAATAGTTATGTAATAAATTAAACTAGAGAACATATCCTATAATTTATGTATGAACCTTTTTTGTGAAACGAATAGTTTCGGCGTACGAGCGCCGCAAAGTCTACTCCAACACGCGTATTTCATATATCAACGAAAAATATTTTATTTGAAACACGAGCTCGACTTGCATTAGTCACTCACATCCGCAGACCAACGTTGGTTTCTGAGTTGATACTCGTCGTCAGTACGGTTATTGCGAGCGACCAATGCTTGCTTGAAAAATATTTTACCACGCGTTGAAAAACCGTATCAATTATTAACCAATCACAACAGCGTAATTTAAATTTGGCGGGAGTAAAGGAATTCATGTCAATAAGCACTGGAATTATCGAAGAAAATAAACTGTCACATGCCTCAAGAAGAAGAAAAATTAATTAAATTTTCAATATTTTACAGTTTTTTAATTTGGAAATGATAGTTGACTATAAAAATATACTACATAATCGAGCATCAATTCTACAGGGAGTAAAAGTTCAAGGACTCAATATCATTTACTATTTTAAATCGATTTTATTAGTAAATCATGGAAATTTTTGAACAGCACGTAGCAATAAGCGTGAAATAATTCAAATGGAATAAATAAATTAAATTTAATAATTAATACAACCATTTAAATAATTTGAAATTATTATAAATAAATTTATAACAATTTTTATGTTGTGAACTATAACAGGTTCATACCAGAAATTCTAAAACTTTTGATTTCTTTATATGCAATTTGTCAACGTTTTTAAACATAAATTATTTTATAAACGACCAATTACAAATTATACTATGTTCTTAACATCTTCCTTTCATTACACATCAATTATAGTTATGCTTTTGTTTGCCAAATAATTTGTAAATAACGAGGTACTAAAATTCTCCGCTCTAGAAATGTTTACGAGCTCATGATACCTGAAAGTAAATGATTTGGTAAATAAGTCATTTCAAACACTTAAGTACTTTAATATTTTGAGGAAACCAAAATAAAGTAAAACGCCTCAGCATGCGTCACATAATAAATGTGTTTACAAGATAATTCTTTTTATAAATAGGGGTGTCGCAGCAGGGGTGCACTAACGTACCCTTATCAGGAGCCTGTTGATGCAAAGTTTGGAAAACTTCTGGGTTTTTCTATACAGTTTATTAAATAGAAATCTTAAATAAACAGATTTATTCAAATAATCAAAGTTATGATTGATCCTATCATTACCAGATATTTAATTATGTAATTTGTTTATAATTTTTTAAAAACTTTTTTAACCGTTTTGATGTTATTTTAAAACCAGTCAAATGTTGCCGTTACACATATGTATGGTTATGCAAGTTACACTTGATTCATATATCAAATGTATTTCATTGCTATGCGGGTGTCGTGAAAGTTGTGGTTGCACGTGTTATTTATTATGAATATGATCGTCGGGTCGGTATAAAATTAACAGATACATGTCGTTAATTAATAATTATTGAAATTGATACATCAATGCATTTTGAATAGAAGTATTGGAATAAGGTTTCTTTATCTGAGTTTTCAAACAAGGTATACTCTAAATCAACGCTGTTTCCGAATTGAATTTATGGGAAATTTATTTATATGAAAATTATATTATGTGTGAAAAAAATAAAATAAAAATAAAATATTTCAACTAAATTAATTGTTTTTTTTTTTTAATTTCCAAAATAGTTAAGATTTATATTTTAGCCTTGAAAAACTTATTATTTCTCCTTAATTGATTTCGGACGATAGGTTTATCTTAGGAAATAAGGATGTTTAGAAGAAAACCAATTGGCGCAATTCAGTTGTGCGAATGCGGAGAGGGGGATTGTTTTCTCACAAAGAGAATAAGAAAAGGACTTGTTGAAAAATATCTATTAGAGTCAAAGAAGAGAAGGTGAATCAGTATTGTATATCCTCCTGAGACTCGAAGTTGAACGGGTAGTCCAATTTAAATAATATTTGGAATTTAGGTTACTAGACTGTAAGAACATTCACTATTTTTTTCAATTTTTTTATTAAACGCTGAGTACATAAATGGCGCTGTCCATTAAAATTGACAGATAAAGAAACTGAACTTGAATCTTTTCTCGGAACACATTTTGAAAGAAGGAATTTGTGGCAACATGGTTTTTGTTTCATTCTACAGTTTAAGACGTTATATGTTATAATAATTAAAACCACGACGCACAGCGGGACGAAATGGTGCATTTTTGGACATAGTCCTACATTTTCGATATTTCGATATAATTAGATATTGATGAAACTATAACTATATCTAATTTGTTAATGTAGCTTTATACCACAATGAAAGATTTGTCTATAGTAACCCCTGACAACCCAAGAAACCTGGTCAAATTAGAAAGTATTAAATTAATAATGTAAAAACTAAGTTGTTTCAATGAAATATAAACTGTTATTACAAAAAAATAGAAATAAAGCTGGCATAAAATATCAGCTATATAAAGATACATACAAGCTGTATGGAATACACGGAGCACCCTCAATATCTAAGCATTTTTTTTTTCTTCTTAAAATCGCTGAAACACGTAAACTTTAGATCGATGGGGGACAACTTTTGGCGGAGAAGTGATCGCCATATCTTGAACCCCCTAGCCACAGGGGTGCCGTCGCAACGGGGTGTTTCCTTAGTGCAATAATTAAAGATGTATAAAATTAATCAGTGGAATATACTGATCCAGAATGTTGTTTTGTAAAGAACTTTAAAATATCACATACTTGACCTAAACTTCCACTACACTGATGTTGATTTTTTCCTCCAAACTTACGGCTTGGCAGAATAATTAATTAATCAATTTTAATTTATATTAGAAAGAATACGGTTGAATAAAAATTAATCTTTATTATTTCTTTATAGTGTACAATAGGCATTTTTATAATTTTAATTTAATGTGTTAGAAATAAAAGAATTCAAGTCTCTTTTTATCATTAAAAAAATGTCTTCTCTTCTCATTTTAATTGGAAGGAAATTTTACTAGAATTATTCATTTTTCCAAAATTGTCTCTATTTTTTACTCCAAAATATTAATATTTTCTTGGCTGCTTTAAAAATATAGCATTAAATATTTGAATTTATTTGAAATAATTTTTCTATAATACTAGTTTTCCATAGTACAAGCTTTTGAGCTTTTGTTCTGTCAATTTTATTTCCAAACAGTATTTATTAAAACATACATAAAAACCATAAAAAATATTTTTATTATATTTTGACAAAGGCACGACTTTTAATACGTACAAATTACCCAACAATCTTACTAAATTACTAAATGTAATGGAACGGATGATTATCGATAACAATAACACAGTAAAATAGCCTTGGGTCATCCTTAGGGATAAGACATAGCCTGCATAATACCAAAGAGCTTCCCGCCACTTAACCAGAAATCAACAACTCCCCCGTTGGTATTTTATTGTGTTGCCTTTCCATACCGGTTCAATTCTTGAGGATGTTTTATAAATAACCACTTTATTACTTTATTTTAATATTTATTCTATTTTCTATAAATTAAATCACACGTACTAAAGAACATTTGCAACCAATTTATTTCCGCTTACATTACTTCAATCTAAATGATCGGAGTTTCTGTGACCGTTTGTTGCATTTCTCCTTAATAACACACTTATAATTACACGGAGCATTTACGGCGGAATAAGATCTTCGTCACGTTATTAACATAAATAATAATAGATCTTATTCACGTTAGTATGCACATCAAAGGTGCCTAGTTTTTGAATAGATAAACGTCAACCTTGTAGAGCACATGGTTGTAAACATGAAGTAATTGTATAGAAACGTTCACTTAATAATAGTGTTCTGCAAGTTTGCATTATTCCAACTTGAAAAATGAAAAGGAACACATAAGAAAATAAAGTACTAATATTTTTAATTTATTTGTGTTTTTTTCGAGAATTTACAATATAAACCTGGAAGTGAATTCAATTCACAAAGTAAGTCCATATTACTGCGAAATAAGTAGCTCTGAACACGTGTTTCCACTCTAAGTGATTGGACAAAATTTTAAATGCCATTAAATTCTAGCTAAACCTTGCAGTCTACAGATAGATTTTAAGGTCCAACTGTGAGGTAAAAAGGAATAAATTATATCGGTTTACTTCTGTTCCATTGGGTTACGTTTAAATCTGTGTAAAGTACGGTTTGTGCTCCATTATGTCAAGAACATTTTATAAAATGTCTTATAATGTTTTCGAACGCAAATGTTATGGTTAATCATCAATATTTATGTATCGTGTCGATTTTGTTTTGAGCTGAATCGCAAATTTAATTTAATTTTCGTATGTATACATGACCTGCGTTACAAAATAAATTACTACTGTCTCTATAAAAATTTGTTAGCAAGACCTCGAGCAAATTTTAATCATAAAAGATGTAAATTACTCAAAGCTAACAGATTGGCTTGCGATGGAGTAATATCGCAGCGAGTAATGTTGAAGCGTTAATCCTTGACAGATTCTGGCTTTCACTTTATTTTAGCATATGTGCTAAGGGTTTAGTAATATTTATTGTACGTAATTAAAGTAATTAAAGCAATCAAAACGCTTTTTATATGTGATATTATTGAATTTTTGATGTGTATTTGCAAACATTACTTTTTTAAATTGAATTTGAAACAAGAAATCCTTAATATATTTCCTTATGATATAGTGTTTAGATAATTATTAAATAAAATGATCACCCACCACGCCTCTTCTATCAATTTCACTTTCATATATAATAATAATTATTTAGATCCATTTATTGATTACCGGTCACTTCTTATGTGATAATAATTGAACTTTTGCAATTGATACTTAATAACACTTTCTATTTTTCGCTCATTTAACTATTTAGTCAATAAGGTCTGCCACATTACGTGTTATGTTTCCTCGGATTATTTTCGTTCTAATCCATACTTTTGGAACCAGCCATTTATTTTATACTTAAGATAGTTTTTTAGTGGCACAGTTTTGATAAATACTAATTTATCATTCATATATTAATTCCAGGACTAAAAATTTGTCACAACGCGAATTAAGTCGATCCAATTTAATTCACCCAAATTCAAATCTAGCCAACGAAACCCACGAAAAAATTAAAAATAATTCTTTGATTTCACAGTGAAGAAAACTGGAGACTATAAATTTCACCGTAATCACAATGAGTCGGAAAGTAAATGGGAAAGTAATTTCCAAATATTTGTGGATATTTTCTAAAGTGAATGTACATACAGTAAGGACAAAAAGTAAGGAATATTTAAAACAAAAACGAACTCAACCGGTTTTTTTAAAAAACGCTGAAACAGGTCGATTTTTGATTTCAAAAATACACATTAATATGTGCGATTCATCTTCCGACTTTCATTTGTTTTGTAAAATAAATGACAACATAGATTTTTTTTGTGGAATCCGATAGTGATTTTTCTACCCTTTATGACCGTGCAAACCCTTTCTGTTCTGCCACCTCAACAGGTCGAACATAGTATGGTCTTTGGGTTGCGGCCACGACCGACTTACAATTATCCTAGATAACAAATAATTGCTTTTTGAAGTACCTACCTTTCGTTGTTATCTTACAACCTTCAACATCGACAAAAAGTAAACGTATGGGCAGGAATAGTACATAATGGAATTCTAGGTCCTTTCTTCTTTGAGGGAAATCTTAACGGAGAAAGATATTTAGAGTTTCTCCAAAATGATCTAATTCCAGCACTGTCTGTACTTTACCCAAACGAAGACGATCCTGATATCCCAAATGATACTCTTTGGTATCAACACGATGGCGCACCGCCACATTATACGCTTCCTGTTCGTAATTTTCTGCACACTGTTTTTCCAGAAAGGTAGATCGGTAGACGAGGGCCGATAGAATGGCCACCAAGATCTCCTGACCTGACACCCCTAGACTATTTTTTATGGGGTTACTTAAAGTCAAAAGTTTACAAAACAAAACCAGAAAATTTAGAAGTATTGAAGCAGCGTATTCAAGCAGAAATTCGTAAAATACAACAAATTGTTATTAATAACGTCTTGGGTGAATTTCTAAATAGACTAGCTTACTGCCAAGAAGTCAATGGATGGCATTTTGAACATTTAATTTAATACTGCTAATTTTATTTGGTTTATTTTCACTTTTCAGTTTAGAATTTTTCGTTTATCATGTTTTATAAGTTATAAGTAGCATTATATAAACATTAAATTTTCAGATCGATTTTTCTCAGAATTTTTTTTATGCAACCTTGTGATTTTTTTGCACGGTCATAAAGGGTAGAAAAATCACTATCGGATTTCACAAAAAAAATCTATGTTCTCATTTATTTTTTTTGTGATGACGTCATAACTACAAAACAAATGAAGATGAATCGCACATATTAATGTGTATTTTTGAAATCAAAAATCGACCTGTTTCAGCGTTTTTTAAAAAACCGGTTGAGTTCGTTTTTATTTTAAATATTCCTTACTTTTTGTCCTCACTGTAATCTCAGCTTTATTTCGTTTTCTCCATTCTTGATCGTTTCACTACATACATTGTTAGGTCCCAGCTACTTTGCTCCGTTTTAATTTTTCTATGGCTTTATAATATTCTTTCTCTGATGATAATTCTACATTTTCTTCTTGTTCGTTTTATAGGTATTGAGGCGATTAGAACGTGTCAACCTTGAAAGGGAGGCTCAGTCTTAAACAGCTCTTGACCAGTTTTGAACAGTTCTTGAACAACAAAAAGCTGATCAAAAACAGTTCAAAGCTGTTTAAAGTTGTTCAAGGCTTTCGCAATGGTGACGTCACATATAAAGAGATTTATTCAAATTATAATTCAACAATATAATTGAATAGAATTCACCTTATGTTTCGTTTTATAAAGAGAGGCAATAGAGAAAGATATGAAAAGGAGAGTAATAGAGATAATGAACACCAACAATACCAGGATGTTCTACATCGGTGAACAACTGATTGGTAGATTGTGGAGTTGAAGCAGCCGCTAAGACGTTTTTGACCGTAATAACTGCCAACTCAAAAAATATACACTAAATTATCCGCCATTGTAACAACTTGGAGACTTTTATTTATTCGTTGGCTAATCTGAGGAAACCAGTCAAAAAGAAAAAAATCAAACAGCTCAGCAGTAGAAAGATATAAACAAAAAAGATTTCTTTATTTAAAAAGTAAAAAATAAAATATTACCATTTTTAACAAAAAACAATATTTTATAAAATGAATATAATACGTACCTAATAATAAAACCTATTCAATATCAGCCACTTCTTCAATTATTGCTGGATGTGGTTTGGTTTGGTTCAAATGGGTTAAATGGTCATTGATTTTAATGAATCTTATCTGAGACCAGTCACAGTATGTATATTAGGATTAGGTTAAGTGTAAATGTGTGTGTTTTTTTATTTTTGTGAAAGTGTAAGAGCTTGTTACTCAAGAAGTCCGCCCATACCTCTAGAGCAGCTTTAATTATATGCCAACGCTGGATGTGCTTTAGACACATTCTTCAACAACATTTCTGATTGTTTCCATCTTACATCATGTCATAAAACATCAATCACGTATCGCCAACCGATATCGATAATTATAAAACACCCCGATGCCTAGATCTCACTGAGTGAAGAAAACTTTTTCTTTTAATTCCTTACATGTTAACGCTATTTTTACTCTGTACAATTTTTACGTAGTAAATAGATTTTAATAAATAATATTTCAATTGTGACTACATAAAAAAAAATGAATTCATAATGTAATAAAAATATACAATTGTAATAAAACCGACAAACTTGTCTAGCGAGTGTACACGATATTGATTGGTTCAGAAAATTGTCAATAGAAAATAGTAAAGTGATGAATATGATAAATCTACAAGTTTTAATACAAAAAGAGTTTTGAAATACTTTAACTTAAATACATGCTATGTAATTGTTTGTATTTTGTGAAATACTGTATAATAATATTCGCCAAGCTTCAGTATATATTTTGTACATTATGTGTTTATACAGAATATGATACTTTTGCACTAAGGCTATTCGATTTTGCTAGCATATCTAACACACTTAAACTGACGACATTGAATAATGTAAATTTAAATTATTTGCAATTACATAGGTGATTCAGCTAAGTCGTTCGTTAAAAGTTTATGGAATTTATGGAAAGATCTATTAGATTAAAATATTTTCGACTAGGATTTCTAGGATTGTTATCAACTTTTTTATTTTATTTATTTATTTATTGCCCAACAGGTTTGCCCAATGATAGGACAAACATAATATATACATACATATCTATCATATACAAAGCAAGCATATACATTAAACAAAACATAGACACCTGAATGAAAAGAAAAACAAAAAAATAAAAAATAATTAATTCAAAAGTAACTGTACAATTTGTTAACCGACCAGGTAACGACACACCACTTCTCTCCAATGAAAATGTCTTTGTAAATTTCTTCCGCACTACGTATTGAATGGTACAATGGAGCTCTCAAGAGTAAATTTGTTCTCGGTGTGTTCCGGTAAAATGTGGCAACATGACGAGGATGATATCTACGGTACGTTATTTTCGATAGCATTTCACTACACTCAATATCACCATTTATTAATTTGAACAAGAAAGCAGCTCTATGCGTAGTTTTTGAAATGAATAACCTGTATTTTATTACAATTTTGAATTCTACGTTAAATTCTAAAACTATTTCATGTAGCATCCCTATACTCGAAATTTATAGGTTTTCAAATATTTTGAAACTTCTTGAAAATTTTCGATTTCTCTTTTCTTGCCGGCTTTTCTGTACTATATTTTTTATGAATCCATTTATGTTTAAACTTGCTGTTCATGACTTCTAGGTCATTTTCAATACAAAAGTCTATTATTCTTTGATCATTTTCGTTGTTAATATCCTCCCTCTCCAGTCTCAGTCATCTCTCTATCCCTGATTCTCGATGCCGACTTTGCCGTTCATATCTCCCATTATTATGATATTGATATTTGTTGCTTCTAGTTCTTTTTGCATAAAATTTGTTTTTCTCCTCCACCTTTGCATTTTCACAGGGTCACCCTAACCACAGGGCTAAATGGGCTATATATAGCCCAAGGGCGCCTGCCTTTTGGGGCGGCGATTGTTCTTATAGGTTATTTGAATTTTGTATTTTCTTGTACACTCTTTTTTACCTTTTGAATTTCAATTGCGGAGTGAACCCAACCAAAATTATAAATTTTTAAAAACTGACAATTTGAATTTCAATAATTTGATAATTTGAATTATAGAGCGAACCTAACTCATGCCAACCCAACCATATATTTTTATTATATACTATGGCCCCCTAAATTTGAAAATTGCATTAAACTATTGTTTTATGGATACGTTTTCGAGATACGAATATGCCTCTAAAGATTCATTTTCTGCAATCTCACACGAATTTTTTTCCAACGGAGAATCTCTCAAAAAAAAATTTGTCATATGATGGCCATTGCATTGAACTACTAAAGCAATTGAAAAACATTGTTCGTAACATTTATTGGTGAGACGATTATCTTTAATTATATGCGCCGAGCGGCGAGATTGGTCGTTCCTAACTCGAGATATGCTTCAAATAATCAAACTACCTTCGAAAAAGATTAAAAAATTCGTATATCGAAAACGTATCCATAAAAAAATGGTTTAATGTAATTTTCGAACTTAGCGGGCCATAGTATATAAGAAAATGTAGTGGCACCTAGTGCACAAAATGGCTGTAAACTTGTGTTATAAAGTTTAAAATTCAATTACGGAGCAAAACTAATCCTTTTAAAAACTGACCTTTTCAATTTCAATAGGTAATTGCAATTATGGGCGAACCTAACCCATGCCAATCCTACTATAAATTTTAAAAACTGAGCTGTTGAATTTTAATAATTACGAAGCGAACAACCTTTTTCCATCCGTACTCCTTTTACGTAAGAAATAACTGGTCACCTTATTTATTGGTAATTATATTAACTTTTCTAGTTCTGGTTACCCAGTAAAGTTTTACAAAAGTTTCCCCTGCCATATATTTTCTTATGAAGAGGAGCGCATTATTTTTAGTAGCCCACGGACACCAAACATCTTAGGACGACCCTGCATCTTCATTAGGGGCACACACTTAAAACAAAAATTACGTATCTGTTTTATATCTAATTTGTGTAGCTATAATTCTTCGTATCCATAATTTATTCATGTTCTATTGTTCCAATATAGCGGATGTAAGTGACCAATTGGTATACAGCTGTTTACAGTAGTATAGAAATAAGGTAAAGTTAAAATGGTTAAATAATATTATATGGCAGTTGAAGCGAGTGAGATAACTTGAATTTAATACGTTGATCCGTAATTTTAGATTAATTTATAAAATAAATAATTAATAAATTATGTCACCTCAGCAGCATATTTTTGGGTTAGATTGTTAAGGTAATAGCATTATAGCGTCTTAACATTTAATTAATCTACATTTTTGTTATTATAAAATTCATTTGTGTGTAATCCGAGAAAATATTTATAATTAAAGAATTAAAGAATTAAAAGATGGATAATCGTATAATATTTACTTTTGATTTCTACATTTTTAATTAATGAGTGAAAATTAAAATTTATGTGTTTACTAAATTTGGAGCTCAAAACAGGATGTAAAATAAATTATAATACTATAAAAGAGAAATGATTCAAAATAAAAAGAAATGTAATCAGACGGTCAATGTTGTAAAAACAACATTAAATTTCTCCTATGTAACTATGACTTTTGATTTTACTCTCAGTTGTACTTCATTTCTTCTGAAGCAAATCAGTGATCTTACAATCACCTGAGATTTTGTAGTTTTATATATAAAGTTTATATTAAATAGATTAGTTTACTTTAAATTGTCCGGGTCGACCGCTTTGCTTTTGCTTATAACGGACATATGTTGTCGTTTGTAAAATCTTTAAGACTGTGTGACTTAATTCTGTCGTGGAAGACAATAAGTGAAACTATATATTACGCTCTGATTGTCATCGGAAAATGCAACTCAATTATTTTAAATTATTAGTGTGTTCGTTTATGTTAATTGTCTTCGCAC
This sequence comes from Lethrus apterus, assembly GCA_018397195.1. NCBI lineage: Eukaryota > Metazoa > Arthropoda > Insecta > Coleoptera > Geotrupidae > Lethrus > Lethrus apterus. The sequence goes on from JAFFZR010003109.1 coordinate 26,192, forward strand.
GTTGTTCTGAAAACGACATATCAGGTAAAGTCTATACACTTTTACGCACTCTTCAAGACAAATTAAATGAAATTAATACCATTGTTTTGCGTGACTGTATTACAGTTAATCTTAGTTAATCTTAGTTTATTTGTTAGGAATAATTTGTAGTAATTATTAAAAAATGAATATTCATTGGAATATTTTTGGTAATCTTCAAGATACTTTCAACTTGTCAGAAAATTGGTTTTGGAATCCTATTTATGAGGTTGAATTAAATATTCAAATATATAATATAATAATAATGAACATATGCTTTTATTAGAATAAAGTTTTATTTTGTTGTTTCTTTCATGAACTAATACAGTGCGCGTCAAAAGTAACGCTTAAATTCATTTATAGCTAACATAGAGGTTTTACAGAAAAATCCTTCCTACAGCGGTTTTGTAAAAAAGTCATTATGTGACGGTAGAAATTTTCTTTTGCTACTTCATTTTCATGGCCTACTGGGTTTCACTTTTTTTTTTTTAATGGCTTTTTTATGACGTTTTCGGGGAGATCAAAAAGTTCTCTTTTTGACAACATAACATGTTGTAGGGTTTTATAACAAAATTTAAAAAATATTTGCCCCCATCATGATAAATCATAAAAAAAATTGAAACAAACAATCATGTTCTCGCCTGGAAACCTAGACATATTTACTTATCATTTGATGACATCAATTCACATCAAATCATCATGCTTTTGAGCGAAACAGAACGTATCGAAATTTGATAATTATTGGGTAAGGAAATCGTGTAAGAACCCAGCAACAAGTTTGTGCTCTCTTTAGTCAAGAGCATCTCGAATTGAAAAAAAGTTTAGATAGACGGGGTCTGTGAAGGATGTACCAAAATCTAGGCGGACAAAAGCTGACGATGACGAAACAAGCTTGTCGATCCTTTTGGAACTGGAGGATAATCATCATTTTTCGTCTAACGAGCTTGAAGAATTGTCAGCGGACGATCCTAATCGACAGACGGAATTTTGCGAAAATATGATGAACATTTGCCAGGAACATCCAGAATTCGTAGAAAAACTTTTATTCTCAGATGAGGCTACATTTTATCTCAACGGAACAGTTAATAAACAAAACTGTCGTTACTGGGCAAGAAATAATCCACACTGGATGCAAGAAGGTCATTCTCTACACCCGCAAAAACTTAATGTATGGGCAGGAATTATTGGTGATCACATTGTTGGGCCTTATTTCTTCGATGGTAATCTTACTGGTGACATTTACCTAGGCTTTCTTCGAAACATTCTCCTTCCCACTTTAGTCGAATTATTCCCTAATAATTTGGAACCAGGTTTACCCAATAATGAGATTTGGTTTCAACAAGACGGCGCTCTCCCGCATTATGCTGCCAATGTACGGACATACGACATACCTACATCAAATTTTTCCAAACAGATGGATTGGTAGACGGGGAACTAAAGAGTAGCCCCCTAGGTCACCAGATCTCACACCGTTAGACTACTTTTTGTGGGGATATTTAAAAAGCGAAGTGTATCGAAATCGTCCTCAAACTTTAGATGATCTAAAAGAGCGTATTAGAAGAGAAATTAGGGCAATAACACCTGCTGCCCTGCACAATGTCCGACAAGAATTTTTCTATCGTCTTGCCTACTGGCAAGATGATTTTTCAAGATATTTTTTAAATTTTGTTATAAAACCCCTACAACATGTTATGTTGTCAAAAAGAGAATTTTTTATCTACCCGAAAATGTCATAAACAAGGGGGATTGCCATTAAAAAAAAGTGAAACCCAGTAGGCCATGACAATGAAGACGCAAAAGAAAATTTTTACCGTCACATAATGACTTTTTTACAAAATCGCTATACCCCTTGAAGGATTTTTCTGTAAAACCTCTATATTAGCTATAAATGAATTTATGCGCGTATAATGTATTTATACATTATTGATAAAATGTGCAAAACTATACCATTAGAAATACAGTGCGCGTCAAAAGTAACGCATAAATTCATTTATAGCTAATATAGAGGTTTTACAGAAAAATCCTTCAAGGGGTATAGCGATTTTGTAAAAAAGTCATTATGTGACGGTAAAAATTTTCTTTTGCGTCTTCATTGTCATGGCCTACTGGGTTTAACTTTTTTTTAATGCCTTTCCTATTCTTTATCATTATAATATAAACATATGAGCACAATAAGTAAATAAGTTCAGTAAAGATCAGTAAAGCGAAAAAGAATATAAACGTATAAAACAGGAAAAATATAATGCATTTTCAAGTAATGATTGATGAAAATACAAATTAAAAATTTGTCTATGGGGTATATCAGATATAAGTTTTGAAAGTTTAATAGGTGACAACTTACAGATGAAAGCTATTTCCGCAAAAACGGCTATTTTATTCCCAGTTGACTCAACGCCACAAATATATAAGTAAATTAATTAATAGTATACAGGGTGATTTATAACGTATGGAGGAGATTGAAATGGTAGTAATGGAAGATCAAAATACATATTTTTTCTTAGTCAACCAAAGATCATTGACAAGAAAGTTTCATTAGCTTAAGATGCTTAAAAATTAACGCCCACTTTTTGGATAACACTGATATTAATGAGGAATCAATGTTTTCCCGTTTCCATAAAACGTCCTCTTATAAACGTCCTCTTATAAACTTTGAAAATTTTCTGTTACTTACATATTACATGCAGGAAATACTCAACACATAATAACGACAAAACCAGTAAGTAATGCAATTTTAATTATTGCAACGTTATTTCTTATTACGTAAACGGCAAATTCATCAAAACAAATTACATTCACAAAATGTAATAATTGTGCACGACGAATCCAACGATAGTCGTGGAAACAGTTGGCATATGTGCTCTGCAGTACTGTTAATGCGGTCACGCAATTCTATGGTATTAACTTCGGTGGCATACAACATTCCTTTCATACACCCCCGTAACAAAAAGTCCACTGGATTTAGATCGGGACTACGTGGAATAAGACCGCCCCCTGGTAAAACAGCATTCATCCGTCACCAGTACATTTAAAAACATTTAAAAAACTGCTGCTATAACGGATAATCTGCAGGAGTCAGTCTTTGCATCCTTTGCAGATGGTAGGAATGTAAACCATTTATTTTTAATGTGCTCCAAAGAACTGAGAAACATCAATTTGGAGGAAAATTTCGCGTGTACTCGTAGTTAGAAAATCATCTTTCATTTTTAAAATTCTTCCACAACCATTTCTTATGTTGTAAATTTCCAGCCTCTCTTCCTCGTTGGATCACTCGAGGGAAAGTATTTTCAGAGGACGTTTGTTGATAGGGAAATCGTTCTAAGTATGTATATAAACCTTGCACTAGCAGTTCCATAAACAATAATCATATTCCTACGTATTCTTCGTTACTGAAATTAGCCATCAATTACCAATTAACAATAAAATGTCTCAATAACTGGAGAAAGATTTATTTAACACAATGGCACTTAAATGAATTGACACTTAAATACCTAAATGTCAAATATACAATTTCTAGTTTTATTAATTAGTCAGCCATTCTCTATAAGTGAACAAGATTTATTTAATCATATTAAAAATAATTCAATAGCTGCTACTTTTATGTTTTTAAATTATTATTTTTTCAATTTTACATTTCATAAATAACAATCAGGTATCCTCAATTTTAATTTAAAATGTCAGTTACTAGCATAGTTTTTAAAGAATGTTCATTAATCGATTTAACTTTAACTTGCCGTAACTTCCTGGTTACTGTATTTTGGTCAAAAGTTTGCAAAGAAAAAAAATTATTTTAGTCTTCTCTTACTACCATTTTAGTCTCCTCCGTACGTTATGAATCACTCTGTATATTACGTAAAAATTATTAAGCGCAAATAAGGCTGCTATTGGAAACAATTCCAAATTATATTTTCTAAAATTTCTGTTTGACTGTATTTTACAGGTTTTTATAGAAGTTTGCGTTGTATTTCGTTTTTGTTCTTGTATATTGTTTAAAGTAGCTGGTGATATATGCTGCTTTTCATTTGCATGAAATCTCAGAGATTCTCACCTCACTTATTTAGACTCACTTAAACGACCGTTCTATTCATTTCAGCTCGGATCAATTAAGTGAATTTCATGTAAGCCTGGTGAGCATTTTCAAACCATGTTCAGATAATTGAGTGCGGATTAGCAAGTGGTGGGAGACAAAAAGTTTGGTTAGGTTTAAAATTTACAGGTTATTTTGTCTTTAATTTCAATTTTTTTTAATTTTTAAAATACCTTACGAAAGTAAGAGGACTAGTGAAGGATGAGTAATGCTCTGTCATCAAAACACTAAAATAAAATCAAATTCATTCTGTTTGATGTACTTATTGCTACAATTCTACATTCACGTATATTTACCTGCACAATATACTTGTCTCTATTTAGTGAATGCATCTTGTATTGGCAGATTATCATTTATTATTTAAACCAAAAGGTGTAGGTTAGGAACAATTGACAGATTAACAGTATAAATATGTAAAAACTGAGCAAACAGTTCCATTTATATAATTGATTAAACTGAGCTAGTAGAGAGACGAGCGTCTCATCTCATATAACTGAAATGAGACAAACGGCAAAAGGAAAGCAGCAATTCTATTTACTTTTGCAACTAAATGCAATGCCTATGCCTATCAAAGGAGTATCTCCATCAGTCATGCTGTTTCTAAGGATTATCTGACATACAAAAAATTTTGAGATATCATTTATATTTAACTTTTAAAAAAGAATCAAGAATGTGATAAATTAACTACAACTGTAAATTTATTGCAAAAATCATGTTGGTTGTCGAGGTTATGATTTTCATAATGACGAAGTTATAAAAAAGAATAATCGGCCGTTCAAAATTTTTAACTTGCGCTTTTGAGTTTTATCGATCGTTGTCAAATACAATCACATTAACGGTTATTTAACGGAATCGTTGCTACTTAGATAAATGAGCTCTTAGGTATATGTATCCCAACAATTTTTTTTTTTTTTAATTAAATAACGTGTAACGTTTTGATAATTTTAATTTAATTTTACAAGGTTTAAAGGTAATCTTATTTATTCTATTAACTCATTAACTAATTAAAAACATATAAAATTTAAAATTCAAGCAATTAAATTAAATTCAAACGAAGGAAAACAGGTTTATTTTATTTCATTCATTCTTTATTTATCTATCATTCTATTCAAAATCCAGGCTTTTTAGCCGACTTCGTAAATTTAGAGACATTTAATTTCTCAATGTGTTAATTTATTTTGTCGTGTTATTTATTAATACTGTAATCAAAATAACTGACGATGGCATTGTTTTATTTTTTTTTTCTTTTTCTTTTCAGATTTTGAAAACAAACTCAAATACCCCCCGCCGAAATTGAGATTTTTTGACGAATTAGGATGTAAGTATGTCCTTAATTATGTAAGTTTGAACACAATTTCGTGCCCATTCTAATTCGAATAAAACTAATTGTCATAAATTATTTATTGCATGGCAGGAAACATAAAACAAAGAAAATATTTTACGCCTTGATTATTATATGCCCTGATTTTAAAGAATAGTTCTTTAAATGTCTGATTCTTAGGTAATTCACCATTGTTTTGATGAACATTTCTATTGTCATTACTCATTATATTACTTTTGACAAAAAAAAACTGTTCACAATTAGGTTAATTAAATTGTGCAATTATTAACTTAATATGTAGCTAAGTGTGTTGTACATACAACATCGTTTTGTTCATGAGAATATTTCAGAATATTTGTTTCGTAATATTTCTGATTTACATAGTGATTTTTTTTTTAATGAAAATCACAAATATTTTTAAAAATATTTGTTAGGAATTTCTTAATTCTTTAATGATTTTTACATAATATGCTTTTGATGAAATCAAGACAACAAATTAAAATGATATTTATTACGGTCATTAAAAACATTTAGATATATATGTATTAATTTTCGTTTTTTTATATCTTGCTTGAATATCGAGGTGATACAAATGATTATATTCCACATAAAACGTTAATAAATATTGTAAACTAGGTGAATGGAATAAAATAATTGCATATTGAATGCATGTGATTATAAAATCATTTGCATAAACTTTCTCCCACTTACAAAAATCGAGTGATTATTTATGTATAAAAATATTTACTTCTCGAAGATAATTAATTACACAATTTATATTATTTTTATTATGTAGTTTATTACGAGTAACTGCAAAATTATGGAACAAATTCTATATCTCAGATATAATGCACGTTATAGTTATCGGCAAATTTGTAATCTCAAGAAAGTCTGATGTATCTTTTTTAATACTTATATCAATTATTCTTCAGTGGATTTTATAGTTTTCAATTTCTCATCTATATAAATTTTAGTAAAATAATTTTCAAATCACAAAAAAAATAAATATATCAAGTAAATGCAGTTATAAGTAGAAATAATTTGATACTTCCTACTCCTAGCAAAATAACAAATTTAAATAATAATAACAATTGTATTGACTCAAATGTAGACAGTATAAAATATATAAACAGCAAATAAATAAAAAGAGCTGAGCAAACTTAAATTTAGGTCTTATTAAATACTGTGTACGAAACGAGTATATATTTTCAAAGTTTATGTTACAGAAGTATATCAGTGTTTAGCTATTACTTTTTTTGGAAATTCTAAGAATATTTATGAATATGAACAATTAAGAATAAAGTGTGTCAATTTAATTTATAAAGTAAACTTAAGAAAGTGTCAGTCCATCTGACTTCAGACATAATAATCATCGTGCTGGTACCATATACCATGTCTTTTTGCCAGAGAGACATCATCTAACAATCCTTCCAAATGATTCTCTAGAAAATTAAATAGTTGTCGGCGGTTATATGGTTCCCAAAAAACGAATGCACCAATGTTACGGCCCTTTTGTGTATATTTAGAATGAATAAGCGCCCTGTCAACGCCGAGAGGGAGTGATAGATTTAAGGGTAGTGCCAGTGCTACAAGAGGCATGGTATGGTGCACATGTTAATTAAAATACAGTCCATTATACAAATAATATATAATATACAGATATTACAAAACTTTTTATTTCAAAAAAAGTGATAAGCTTAATACAAAACAGGCATGTTATCAATAATTCAGTGAAAACCTATATTGATAATTTGATACTGTGATTTCGTGTGGATTCTTCAAATCTCAAGAGTGGCCGTTCTTTCTGTTCATTAATTCAGTCCTTGTTTTTTACTGTAAAGTAAATATTAGTTTAACGTAGACAATTTGTTTCGAACATCACTTAATGTCATTTATTGTTTCGGCTGCTTCAGTATTTAATTAAAACATGTTACATCTTCTTTAACAGTTGCTTTAGAGAAAATGACCACACTTTAATATTTTTTCACCTCTCCCACACGTAGGTGAAGTGGTGACCTCACGTCATGGGACACGCTGTATAATCTCATATAATGAAATTTCGGTTGACATCTGAATAGGATTGTGCAAATAAATTTTTTATAAGAAGTTTCATCAATGAAGGTGGTGTCTGTTTTATATTTGAGATAAATATAATGGAACCGTTCTTACGTTTAATTTGAGCTAAGCTGTATTAAAACAATGGTAATTTTTTTAAAATAATCATCTGCCTACGTAAATAAACCTCGGAGTGGCTTGGCTGGTTTGATCGTGGTCTGATGTGTGGGAGTCTCGTGATCGATTCCCTCTCATGTCCGGTTCGATTCAATTGCGAGTCAAGAGGTGTCAGTAGCAATCACCGTTGGCATATAATTAACGGTGCTCTAGAAGTATGGGCTGACTTCTTGAGTTCTTACACTTTCCCAAAAATAAAAAAGAACACACCCACATAGCCGCCTAATCAGCTAACATTTACGTACTGTGACTCAGAAAAGATTCATATGAATCAATGACCACTAACCCATTTCAACCAAAGAGATGTCTAAACAATAAACTGTATTTCAACTCAGTGTCACTGTACAAACAGGAAAAATTTAAATACAATACTTTAATATTACGCAACATCGAAATTACAATATAACACAAAAATCCTTTTAGTACATGGTTACGAAATTAAGTAATTAGATTTTAGGCAGAAACAAAATCAGCAAAAATGTGGTTTCAAATTCAAGTTATTTTACTTAATACAGTCCTGAATGCAATTTTTCAGTGTATGCCAAGTTGTAAGACGACGGCTAAAGGTATATTTCACGTACATAACTACACATAAAAGCCTAATGCCCTTTGGGCTATATAACAAAATAATGTTCTCAAGTAAACGAAATGACTTATGGAAAAACACACTTTGTTTTACAATATTACTCATATGACAGACAGCAAGGTGGCACTACGTGCCCTGAGGGGATACAATGTCTCCTCAGGTCTAGTCTGCAAGTGCCTAGCGTTAGAAAGCCAGTCCGAGAAAAATGACGTGGAATTCATATGGGTACTCTGACATACAGATAATGAGAGCAATGGGCAATGAGGAGACGGACAAGTTGGATTGGTTAGGCTCCAACCGAATAATGCAAAATTTTGCCTAGGGCCGAGCAGGCCCCACCTAAGGAAATTGGTAAAGCTGTGGACAGGACACTGTCGACTGAATAAACATCTACATACATCTACATACGACCCCATCTGCCGTGGATGTGCTGAAGAAGATGAAACGCCTGAACATGTGTTGTATTACTGCCCGTCGCCGTCGCTCGCATCGATAAGAGAATCCATACAGGGGGACTTGACCGAGTATGGGCAGGTTAAGCGACCTGACCCAGTAATGTTCTCATCGACACTCTTGGCTGGCTTGAGGACTAATGGGAGCAGGGAGACGCTTTGGAGTGATATTACAATAGGCCCTCTTCATTATTTTAAAGTAAAATTGTATTAGATAACAAACAAGTTTTGTTTTTTAATAATACCACTTTTCCTAGGACAACTTTAATTAAACATAATTTGAACAAAATTGGAATTTAAGCGTTTAATCGAATACCAAATTATTAGTCGTTTGCTCCAACAAAAATATCCATTATAAGCTATAATGGCTAATTCTTGTGCAATCAAAAGTTAAAGAAATTCAAATGCAATTCTACATATTAGGCTATGTAATATTTTACTCCGTCCTTGCAGGAAAAAATTCCGATGCACCAATTCTAGCAGACAAATTTTAAGAATGTTTTCTGTAAATTTGTGCAGAAAAACATCATTGAGAAAAAATCTGTTACATAACATAAAGCTGAAAATGCATGGATTTGAATCCTGGAATACAGATTGATTAGCTGATTCTTCATTGAAAACACATTTTTTTTGCTGTAGACACAATAATTGCTTTGAAAGAAGACTTAAATATGTCTGGTCAACATGCATATTTATGCACATTGCATTTCTCAGTGGATAAATAGAAAGAGGAGAAAATTAATTGGTTGGATTGCCTACTTCAGTTTACGTAAATTATGTTATTTCTTTGAAGATAATTAAAAGACTTTCTTTATAATAATGATTTAATATTTATTTTTCGGGCCTCTTTGATTAGTACAGTTATTTGCTGCCTACCAGTATCCCTTACCACATCTTTCTATCCACAGTTTACTTTTCCTCCATATCCCAATTTACCAATACATCACAATCCTTTCACAGTCGGGATCTACCGCTCTTTTTATTTCCAGTTTATACCAAGTCTCTTTAGCCAGCAATCTTTTGGGCATCCTCAGTACATGGCCGAATTACTTCAACCCTATTTGGTGGCAAATCTACCATTACCATAATTTTTTATGATTTCATAATATTTCGTACTCCTTCTTTGATCTCTATTCTTGGCAATCATGTGCTTCTTCTCAAATAAGTCATCCAATCCTTTAATATCAATACTACATAAATATGTAAGTGGGTCCAATCATTTGACGTCTAGATATTTATCGACCAGAATATTAAACTTTGCATTAGAATTCTAAATTAGGTATTCATTATCCATTAGGATTAAGGCCCCCTCTCGATATTGAAATGAAATGGTTTAAATCACAATGTATCATGGAGGAAATTAATTTATACCAATGCTAAGAACAGTGCCGGATTTACAATAGGGCAAAAAGGGCAATTGCCCTAGGCCCCCGGAAGCTTGAAGGATTTACGGTCGATGATAGGTTAGACGTTTATGGAAAATGGAACGCAGAATTTTTCTGAAAATTTTGAATCCTCCATTTTCTTACCTGTTCTATCTATCTAAATTATTTCCAGCATTGCGACGTTCCCACTTCTATCAAAAAATCCTTGCAACTTTTGTTTAATGAACAGGGGTTTCATTTGAAAAACCGAACTTTTGACCAAGACCAGGACTTTTTGACAGAAACGGCAAAATCGCAATGTTGAAAATAATTTAGATGGATAGAACAGGTAAGAAAATGTAGGATGCCAAATTTTGAGAAAAATTCTGCGTTCCGTTTTCCGTAAATGTCTAACCTATCATCGACCGTGAATAAAAACTGA